>JAOEHI010001480.1:0-12593 GCA_025447815.1 Percopsis transmontana
CCCCCCGCCCCCCCCCCCCCCCCCCCCCCCCCCCCCCCCCCCCCCCCCCCCCCCCCCCCCCCCCCCCCCCCCCAGGATGCAAAACTAGACTGCTAGCGAATCTAGTGTATGATTCTGCTGTGGTGACGGCGTCACGTTTGGGGGTGTAGGGAGGAGGATGGCCCTACAAGGCCAGACGGAAACAAATTTCTCCCTTGAGACTCCAGAGGAGGTAACTGGTCAAACACACGCCAAATAAGGCCTGCTGCAGGGAGCCACACAGAGCCAGCCTGTACTAAACACACACACACCACTTACAACAACTACAATTATTTGATGTTAATAAAGTCATATGCTGTATATCTCACAGATGGCTGGCACTCATTCAGCAGACAGACAGGTGGATTGTTTAACAGCCTGGTTAGGGACTAGACTACTGGGGCATGGAAATTAGGCGGTTGACAGTGCAGTGTTGTGTAATAGCGGTTCTGTAGTTTGAATCATGAAATGGCAGGTGAGCCTTCTAGAAGCCAACGTTCTGAGTGAGCCAGCTCTCTCCACCTGCTCTACAAACAAAGCAGAACAACCACACACAAACACACACACACGCATATGTACACATGGGCTTACTTTAACACAGCTTCCTGTAAGTGGAACCCTAACCCTCTATCATCCCGCCCTGTTTTCTTCAGTATTTCACCTTCACCCCATCCTTTGTCTGGTTTTCATTTTAGGCATTTAGCTCTCAGACTCTCAGTACAATAATAGATTAGGATTCTAACGTACAAACATTACATGGGGGCAATAGTACCGACTAGAGAGCCCTTTCTCCTCTCCTATTTGCTAGCTCCCGGTGTAGCTCTCCACCATTCCCTTAACAAGCATGCATTGTACAGCTGCCAAGTGAAATTAATTTGCAGGGTAACTTGGCCAGATTCCATCTGCCCCTGACTGCACAGCAAGCTTCCCACCCCCAGCTCTCCATCAGCTTTTTAAATGGCTCTCCTCCCCCGAGCGGGAAATCCTGTGTTTAAACAGCCTTTGTCTAGCCCTGGGTTTGGGTGTGGCAATAAACAACTGACTGTTTTCTCATATCATACCCCCACCCCATCTATCTATTTCTCTGGAATGTTGAGAGAGAGAGAGCCTTCAGTATTAAGGAGAGAGAGAGAGAGAGAGAGAAGGATTCAGACAGGCAGAAGGGCTGAGATACAGTAGACAGTATAACAGTAGGCGGGGGGGGGGTGGTAACAGGCATGGGGTGGGCAAAGCCAGTGGCCAAGCCTCCAGCAGTACAGGACCTACTGTATCCCTCCAACGTTAGAATGATGACTTTATCATTATGGATATAGCCCATATTCATTTCAGATATTCATGAATGACAAGGAAGCTCAAATTTCGTGCAACATAAAGAGTTTGGTCACCATCACCTTACAGGCCAAAACACAAACAAGACGAGGTTACGATCCTGGGGTTAGCTTGGTTTTTGTATTGTTGGCTGAAGTTGCAACAAATAAATGTAATCGGTTTACAGCTAAAGTATTCATTTCTGAAGATGAATGCCATCCTACAAGACAGTGCACTGAAAAATAAGTGTTATTCAACCATCTAAATAAAATGATTCTATAACTAAAAACGTTTAGATGCCATTCTTCTGCTACTTTAATGTTTAATGTGTTTGGGTCTCAATGCATAACTTTACTATACGGTTTTCATTGTGAAAATGAATAGACAATAGGTGATAGATATTGTATTGTTGCTGCTGTAGCGATTATCCAAGGACAATAACTATCCAAGGACAAGTCTAATACCAATCTAACTCTTTAGTCATTGTAATGTATAGGCTAGTTATTATTTTCTTCTATCTCCAAAACATCAGGAATAAAGCATTCAGACCTTAACAGGTATTGATTGAATGACCTATATACACAACAAAGGCAAAGATCAATACTGTGGAGGATGATTTAATCAATTCTTGTCTGCTAAAGTTTCAATTCACTTTCCTTTGGCTAAAAGGAAACTATGCACTTTTGTTTATAGAATAGCCCTCGTTTATAGAATTTATTCACAAAAAAAGCACCCTACATGTGCAACCCTGCATCTATTGAGCCTAGCCAACAGGCTACAGGCTGATGATGGCATAGTGAATTTTAGCTAGCTGTACTGTAACAGTAGACACCACCCAAGCCTGCTACAACAGCACTATCGTAATATTGTTGCTATAAAAATCAAAAATAAACGCACAGAACTATGAATTGAGAGTAAAGTGTGTGTGCGTGTCTGCGTGTATATCTTATGTGGTGAATGTGTGGTTTTCTGACTTTTGTCTGTGTGTGTGTTAAAATTATAAAACCTGTTTTTCTCATATTCAAATGTTTTTTCATATAAGGGAAGCCTGAGAATGAGAGGACATATTGTGTGATTCTTGCAAACAAAATAGTATGTGTTTGTCCATCTATGTGTGTGTGTGTGTGTGTGTGTGTGTGTGTGTGTGTGTGTGTGTGTGTGTGTGTGTGTGTGTGTGTGGGCGGGCGGGCGAATGTGTGCGTTTATGCCCACCTGATCTCTAAACAGCCTAGTTTCAAAGCGACGTCCTGATCTACCTGGTCAGCTATATGTTGCATGTAATCACTCTTTACCTGGAGAAACAGAAACAACGTTTTACACCTGCCTAAAATGCCCTTGACTATAATGTTTAAACCAGGATATATTGTTCCCATCTCAGACTGTGCGGTCTCACCTGGTGATAGAGGTAGTTAAGAGAAGGCTTGTCCTCTGAGAAATGACTGAGGTAACCTTTTGGAAGGTACCGCATCCGCAACTCATACCTGAGAACCAGAAAGACACAGCCTTCTTTAACAAGCTAACATATCCTAATGTCTGGTGTTTTGTGTTAACCTTAAACAAGATAGCACACCCTGTCATATGGGAGAGTTAAAGTAAGATTCACGACCAAAATACAGAATGACAAAACAGTTCATTACAGGGGTATTATTGGCCAGAGTGCATTGACTAGGCATGTGTGCATGTACAAAGTTGCAAACAATGACATCGCAAGCTATGCTAAAGTAGTTTCTTTAATGAGGGATACTCAAACTAATAAAACACAAATTATTCTCAGGTATAAGACAATGGGCATGTATACACAACATATGGAAATACCTTGACCCAAAAGGGGGAGGTTTTAAAATACTAATAGTCACATAATAAGCAGCGCTTCACATCACTTTCGATATGCATATAGGGTTGGGTGATATGTCCATATATAATATGCCCATATTTAAATGTACCTACCATTAATTACCGTTACTGAAATGGGGAGCAAGACTGTTTTAAATAATTTATTATCTCGGATTGTATTTCCAGAAAAAAAAGCAGCCTTTTGCAATATACCTTTATAGTGATAGAAAAAGACATTTACCGTAATAGAAGGTTTTGGCCACATCACCCACCCATAGCCTCATTAAAAGATATTCCAGTCACCCCGCTAACTGTACACGCATGTTTCTGCAACATACAAAGCCGAGCATACAAAGAGCCTCCATGCTGCTTTTTGTTTTGACTAGTGGCTGGTGTTGCCAGATAGTGTGTTTTTTCCGCTACATATTAAGGCCTGTTTACGGTGTGTTTTAGCCGGGTTTTCGCGTGGAAGGCTCTATAGAAATCTGGCACCCTATTGAACGAAGTTAAACTGAGAGAGCGTGCCGTTCACAGACACCAGAATGAACGAGTTCACAGTAACGTTCATCAGGCAGTAATACAGTACGTTCAGTTCACGTTCGCCCAAAACATTCAGGCACAACACTGTTCTTAATGTTCAGTTTAAATACTTCCCTCACCTGGCCATCAGAGTCCCTGACTCATTATATTCTTTTATGACTGAAAATTCTGAATGTCTGCAGCCAAACAGCGACCCTGGAAGAGAAGTGGGTCAGGAGAATAGCGAGGTCCTAGTCTCTGTGATGCCATGGGCATGTTGTTGGATAACAAAGGAAATCAAGGCAGAGAGCAAAATTAATAAAACATATTGCATTCTATAATGAATGAACGATAAGGAGAAATGTGAGAGGGAGAGAGAGAGAGAGTGATCATTGTAAGCCAGAACATAGAGAGAAAAGAGAGTCCCTGAGAAGAAACAAAAAGGAAAGGAAAAAAGGTGGAAAGAAAGATGAAAAGTCGAAAAAAGTGAGAAGGAGGGAGGGGGAGCAAGGGGGCTGGGGGAACGAACGGCAGGGAGCGGAAGAGAGGGAGAGAGATGGAGCGGGCATGTCCCCGGGCCACTCCTTCTGTGTTCTAACAATAGCCTGACAGCTGGAGCACTGCCGCCCTACGGGACTGCAGGCAGCAACGCCCGCTCCACAGCTGGCAATGCATTTACATTAGTATACTGCAATATCTATCCATCTTTACTCCGTTTCCTTATTATTTATTTACTTAATGGGGGAGCACGTTTTTATGCTAATCACACGCAGTTTCTAGTAATAGGGACATTTCACGAGTGATGTGTGTGTGGGCAGTTGGGGTGTGTGTGTGTGGGGCAGCTGAAAGACAGGCTGGAGTTGGAGCCATGGTCTTAATTATGGCTAGTGAAACATGGAGGGACCAGTTTTTCATGGTATATCTAGTGGAAACGGCTAGCATACAGCCCAGTGGTTGAGAGAGGTCACACAGAGGCTTGTTTCAAAAGAATGTGAACAACGCAGAAACAATTCCTCTTCAGATTCGTTTTAAATCATTCAGAGGCAGCCTGACTGCACCAACAGCGCATTTGGAAAATTAAGGCTGAACGATTATTAATACTAATAACACATTTAATAGCTGATTTTTTTTTAAAGGAGAACAACTGAATCCCTGACGCTGTGTGGGTGGGTTGAAATGCAAAATGAGCATTTAGCTAGCGCTGATTTGCCTCTGTGGTAAACATTAATGCTGAGGTTGTGGCTGAACAATACAAAAACAAATCACATGCAAATTACGAGGACGTGCTTTAGAACAACAGCCTGCAGAGACACATGGTACAAAACAGCACCTAAATTGACACCAGTGAGCCAGTGTAATAGTATCAATATTACTTTCAAAGAATAAGAAACTAAGAATCATATGCTTCCATAAATACACCCAACAGCTATGTGCAACAGTACCATATCTAAGAATTATTATTGAATTGGACTATTGAGAGACACTTGCTAACCACAGAGCAGCTGCCAAATAAGGAAAGATATTGAACCAAAAGCTGGTTTGATGCTGGTTGAAGCGAAGGAGGCCTGGATGAGAGTGTCAAGCCAAGAGAGGCAGTAATCATTGTGCTCTCTTCACTTTGCCTCTCTCGGGGCTTTAGAGAATCCATATTTGTTTGGATCCAGGTTTGCAGAAGATCCTGTTTGTGAGAAGCAAGCCTGCTGTCATAGAGAGATTAGGCTTGATGTGGGAGTGTGGTTCTAAACCCAATTAGTTACAGTCACACAGCTGATGGGTCTTATTGTCCTCTCTGCACCCCATGCTAATCAGCTGTCTCCTGACTCGCCCTGCCTGTCATTGCAACAAGATGACGCACTGTGTACCCTAGGACCTGGCTCTAGTCTTTAGTACCACAATCACACAACACACACACTGATACATACTAAACTACAACCTTCCACACACTTGGAGGAGAGGGAGAGAGACCTATATTAATTGCATGTCTACCTCCACTCCTCCTGGGGATGCTGTTTCTCGTACTTCTCCCTGACGTGAGACACGCCCAGGTCGGGGTGCAGCCAATGGAGCGCCTCGGACCGCAGGTGCGTCAGACGGAGACCCAGAGAAGAGACACAGCGCAGTTTGTGGATCTCTGCTATCTTTTGGATAACACCCTGTAGACATGGACAGACATGGAGAGAGAGAGAGAGAAAAAGAGAGAGAGAGAGAGAGAAAGAGAAAGAGAAAGAGAGAGAGAGATATTATGTTATCTTAATCTAACACCCATGGTATCTGCCTTCACTACCTTATGTGTTTGTGTGAGTTCTGTACATTTCCCACTCTCTCAATGGTGAGTGTATGGTGAGTGTATGGTGTGCGTGTGCTGTATATTGTGACGTGGTTCTCACCCTGACATCTGTGGCATCTCCGTGCCGTATATTACTAGCCCAGGTACACGGCTCGCTGTTGGTCTCGAAGTAATGGAAGATCTTCAAGACGCGGTCCATGGAGCCCGGCGGCCGCTCCAGGCCCCCGGTGGAACCGCTGGTGCCGACAGCGGGCCCACTGGAGCGGGATTTGACCCCACAACCAGCAGCTGCATTGTGGTTGAGATTGGGCTCCAAGTAGGAAGACGACGCCATGTCTGACTTAGACGCTCCTGCGGGGGCTAACTGGCTGTCATATTCTGGGGGACAGAAAGGGTAGGGTGGGGCAAAAATCGAGTGAAGGGAGCACAGAGGTTAAAATGGGATACCAACTTTAGAACTAGAGAATTACACAGTAGAGAAGAAAATGGAACTTTGGTTTTAGTCACACTACATTACCACTAATGAAGAAAACACTGATTCATTTCATTCAACAAACTGAAACAAAATTCTGACACACACAACGCAACCTATTGGAGAACAGTAGTCTTCACTCAAACTCAAACCAACAAAAGTTAATTGTGATTTAGTTTAGGCTACCATCCAAATAACATGGATGACAGAACGATTCAATTTACAGTTTAAAGTGCTTTACAGAGGCTACTATAAAAAGAAAGTAGGACAGCATGTACAGTATCTTACTCTTACTAAAGAAACTTTACATATATATGTATACACATGCATATTTTTATAACCTGTCTCCCGGGGGGGGTTGTGTATACAATGTATTTGTATGCCTGTGTGCGTGAGTTTATGTGGGTGGCTGGGTGTGTGTGTGTATTTGCATGGAGGGTTTCATGTGGCCATATACCAAAATATCTTCACAGCGCGTACAGTTGCTATTATTGTCTAGGGAGCTTACTGCGATGCCTAGAAACGGGAGGGTAAGTTTTCACCATATAGTATTCCATTAGATAGTACAAGAGAGAGTGAGAGGGCTATTGAGAGCAGTCCAATAAACCTTTAAAACAGCCCCTGCACTGCCCAGATGTAATGTTGAATTTTAAGTTTTAAAAAAATCTAAAAGAACCAAAACACTAGTATTGGTTAGCATTCTGTCACTTTATGAAAGGAAGACTATCCAATTAATATCTGAAGAAAAAGAGTATAGATTTGTGTGCACCATAGACAACAGCAAAAAAGAATCAATATTAATAATATGAATTCATATTTTGAAAACACTCAGGACACACAAACAAATTATGCATATATACATAGAAAGCGCATACAGGTCATCATGGCTGATGATAATGTCAACAGGACTAGATGTATCAGACTATAATCCAACAGATTAGTGTGGATCTGATTACAATAGTCTCTCTCAGTGTAATGGTATTACTGTCATAATCCTGTTAAAATACTACCACAAATTTAACACTAGAGCTAAAATACTAGATTGTGAGGCCACAATCTCATACTGTAATTATTATAATTATTAAATTGACATCCATATTGTCACTTTATTGTGGACTTTCTTTATTGTTGCAATAATCCTCCTAATTAAGTATACAATAACTGAGAGATTGTCTGAATACTGTGGTTTTTCAAATTATGATCTGATGCCACTATCAACACAACCAATTCAATTAACTGCTTTACTACATGAATGTAAGTACATGTCAATCCATTGATAGCATAGAGTAAGTAGTGCTGATAGACGCAATATAACATTGTACAGAATAGCAAATACAGCAAGCAAAAGAGTCGGGTGTCCTGCCGGTGCAAAAAGGTAGAGTGCCTGCTACTCGAGTACCAGCTGTGCATAGTACATACTTAGTGTGTACGTGGTACCACTAGGCAATAGGATTTGCATCCCTAATTAGCTGTAACCAAGAACTGCTTAGTACGGCAACACATCTGAGCAATAGTAATAGTGTCACGCTTGCATGCACACGATAGTTGTGTGCATGCGTGTGACCTTGTATCAACAAGGTGTTTAAAGGCACACACAACATGTCAAAACCATGTTTTGTGCCGAAAGTCTGCGCACGTGCTTTCAACTGTCACATGCTTTCATCCGTCCAACATTATTCATCTTTATTTACATTTAGTCTACATCCTTTCAGTACGAGATGAGTAGGTGAAAAATACATTGGGACCATAATACTTCTCCTTTTAGTAGAAGCCGGCGCACCGGAGGAGCTTTATTGTAGTGGAGCCCCAGGCCAAAATCAGCCTTCTGTTATTCACTCAGTAATCAGATTAGAAACTAAGCACTAACAAAACACAACAACATACACGTGTAATGTTTTCATAAAAGCACACATGACCATGTTGATACAAATCTAGTACAGGTGTAGACCTGCCTGCACTTGTCTCGGCATGCTCTTAAACATACTGTTGGGTCATATGGTAGGAGAACATAATCTAGTATTACATCACTATGCCTATTTCTCCTTCATAACATTCCAGGAAAGGATTATATACAGTTACATAAAATGTAAGAATGCAGTTTCTTAAGAGGTTCAACACTGCAAGAAAATTCCACCTCATTAGTGGTAAACATTCCAAAGTGTATAGCAGGAACAAATCAATGGCATGGCTATTGTATTGTCTTTCAACGATAGCACTTGGTGTTGCATTATCCTATAACAGCACCGTGCCAACACATAAGTGAAACAAAATGGCTGTGTGTACAGATGAAGACATTCTGCATTTCCCCCACCTAGTTAACTGTCCTTTCTTCACTACATCCTTTTGCTGTAGCTAGTGAATAATCTAAACTCTTGTCATCTCTACTAATGTAGTCCGTCTGTTTGCATTATGACTGCTGTCACATGTGTTTCACTGGGAATTCCCTCCTCTGCTGCATGCTGCTCGTCTGGCCTGAACGTCAGTCAAGACTGCCACCAAATGCTCCCATATGAGCCCGCATATGGCTGAATATACACCAAGCCAGACCAGGTGGGCACCCCGCTGTTTCCCTTGATGTCGGGATGGTGTATTTTACAGCTGAAAGGCCATGGGATCGATCCCTGGCACAGGCTATCCTGAGAGTACCCTCGAGCAAAATGCCTACATGCCTACTGGTTTCTAAATACCTGCACTCACTCTGAAAACAGCATCGTGTAAATTAGTTTGGTGGTATACAAGCAAAGACGCCCCCCAATTTCATTTGCAGGATAGTCTAGTGGTCTAGGTGTTGGTCTCCCAGCCAGAAGGTCGTGGGTTCCAACCCCAGAGTTGGCCTACCTGTAAGCATCCTTGAGCAAGGTGCCTAACCCCTATCTGCTCCATGTAATAGCAGCATGTAATTATAAGTTGCTTTGGATAAAAGCGTCTGCTAAATGACCTAAAAAAATGACCTGGAAAAACTGTATTTAGTGTCTCTCCAGACAAATAAATAAATAACTGATAGCTGGCACAAACACAGCACAGATTAGAAGGCATCTGTGGCCACACCAACCCAACTCCTCCAATAACCAACACACACCAAAACAACTAGGCCATGGTAAATCAAGCCCTGCACCGTCTCCTTCTGATGGGGTTTCTCTGGCTTCTTAAGCTACTGAAGGCCAATTCCTGTCTATCCCTGCTAGCTAGCTGCTACCTAGGTTAGTGGGGTTAACACAGGCCGGGGAAACCCTGGCCTCACATCCTTTCCCCTCCTGCTTGATCTCTCATTTCATCATCTCTCTCCTTAGATGTCCCCTGTCTCCTCCCTTGTCCTCAATCCTCTCCATCTCTTCCTCTCCGATGCAGCCAGACCATTTAATTCCTGTCATTTCATCTCTGTTGGATATTTTGCTGCCATCCTCCATCCTCTCTTCCTTCCTCCTTCTCATCTTTCTCTCGTCCCTGCCACTGTAACCCCCTCCCAGTCCCGCTATGGCCAGGAAACAACGCATCTAGATCAGCAAACAATATTTGCGGGCCGAACGTTGCTTGTTTGGCATGGGATTGTGTGTGTTAGCATGCATTTGCTTTAATGTCATTCCAAATTGCTTTTAATGTCTTTCCAAAAACAATAAACAGTTTGGCCATCTCTCTAAAGGCAAAATCATTCGATAAATATAACATCTGTGAGTGTGTGTGTGTATGTCTGCACGTGAGTTTTGATGTCAGTTCCAGTGACATCAAAACTACCTGACCTACTTATAGCCACATCTCCCCCAATAGACTTAATAACCAATTAAAGCCTAGAGAGTATTCCCTGAAGACAATACCAATTACAGCTTGGTATGACTGTAAATCATGTGAAACAACAACATATAATTCAGGTTCATATAATAACACACTCCAATCAAAACCCACCTGCACAGCCTATACTAAAAATACGATGTGCCGTGGGTTTCTGTAATAATTACTCTTAAAATGTTCTGACCTTCCTCTGATTAGTAAAACTACTAATACTCATTTTCCTGTCATTGTTGAAACATTCACAGCACCAGCTGGACAAAGTATGTAATACGCTGTATTTTTAGCTGGTAGAACTTTAGCAGCAATAACCTCCAAATGTTCCCTGTAGCTACTACTAAGCTAAGGAAGAATTTTAAACCATTCCTCCTACAAAACTGTAAAAAATTAATTAATCCTGCCACAGCATCTCCCTTAACAAAATGGATTGGGTGCTTCTAGTTTCTAAATAATAGTTAAGTAGACATTAAATGTAAGTATATGCTCTATATTTTACACCATATTAGTTACTGCAGCTTGCCAGTACATTTCTAGGTTTCAATGAGTTTTCATGACATACTTGGTAGGGGGTGCTGTGCATAGATGCAGGCCCCCTTGCTCCAGCAAAGTGGGATGCAGCCGCTGTTCTCCATTTGTTCTCTAGGGGGCGCTGTTTAAGGCCTGGCTGCAGGGCACGGAATACACTCTCATCACAGAATGACATAAAGCCCCAAGCATAACCTGCTAGCCTGGAAACTAGTTTGGCTAGCCTCACCCGAAAAAAATGCCTGGACAATGGCTTTGACCAAAAAAATCAATATCAGTTAAGAAATTCCATACCAGTCATTTAGCCGTCCTTTGACGTAAGAGAATAGGTCAAAATGTTTGGTGTACAAGGCCTATTCAGCTAACCAAGCTACTGTAAACAAAACAAAATAATCCAGCGTCAAAGTAACTCCGACTACGCACAAGGCTAAGCAGGCGTCCTGAACCAGATGGGAAAAGGAAGACTATCCTTTGTAAAGGTCTTTGTAGAGGAAAATATGGTGACACAGCAAGAATTCCGACAGGAAGTGGAGAATTGACAAGTCCATTGGTGTCACAGGCTACAGAACAGCTAAATAAGCCACCCGCTGGACACAGCACCCCAATGTGTATCATCAGGCTCCAAGGGCAGCTTGTACTGGAACTCAAAACTTGTTTTCAAAAACAATGAAATACCTAATCTCTCTTACAAAAGCCACACTGGTCCAACATGTATCCTGTGACATGTCCAAGTCAATGCAGTTGTTTCTATGCAAAAAAGAGTAAGAAAATCACTTAAAGACACTAAAAATCCAATTAGTTTCTGTTGCAGACACAAGTTACTGAACAAGGCACCGACAAATTCACTTCAAAGACAATGAAGCGCTCTTTTAAAGCCTGTGGAAACATCCTGCTACTTCATGCTGTCAGGAAGTGGATTCAGGGCCAAGTCAAAGTAATCAATCCCTGATATCATCATCCTAAAACCCAGTCTTTTTTTTAATAAACGTAATATGATGCTTTTATCGATCCCAGAAGCAAAATTCTCAATTAGCTGCTTCTCCTGTACAGTGAGGTGAGAGCACTGGGTTAGCTGCAGGAAACATGCAGACACAGAGGGCAATCTCTCTAACCGCTAAGCCATACTGCCGGCCAGTAAATCCTCACTAAAAGTCAATCTCCTGTCTTCAGCGCGGAGCGTTGGGTCGATCCCTGATGTGAAGGATCTGGGAAACGTGAGGTTAAACTGGAAGATCGCTGGCTTTGCAGCTCTAAATGAAGTGTCCCATGAGATCACATGCGATATTCAATATCCACATAATAGAATAAGATCAGCGTCTCATTACGGCAAAGTTTAGGGTTCACTGTTGCTAATCAAGCTATAATATCCACAGAAAAAAACTGAAGTCCAAAAGAGGCAGTTATTCCCTGTCAGAGGCTTGAGAGGAGGAAATGGAGAGTAGTGGGGATTCAGGGAAAAAAGAGATGAAAATGTAGGGCGACGAGGGGTGTGGGGAAATGGAGCATGGCAAGGAGCAGAGGAGATCGGAGGAAACGAGGAGGAGACAACACAGGAGAGGGCACAGCAAAAACACAAAGCATCCAAGAAAAGAGGAGAGATAAGAGCGAAGAAAACTGGATGCAGGAAATGAAATAGAAGAAAAGCGGGGCATCGAGAGGCAGGAGTAGGAGAGACTCAAAAGGAGAAGCTAAGTCTCACAACCTCTAGAGCTTTCCCACAATTCTCTCTGCTGCAAGCACAGGCAAACCAGGTCAGAGCAGGTGTCTGATGTCATAGAGAGAGAGAGAGAGAGAGAGAGAGAGAGAGAGAGAGAGAGAGAGAGAGAGAGAGAGAGAGAGAGAGAGAGA
>JAOEHI010001481.1:0-12590 GCA_025447815.1 Percopsis transmontana
AAATCACATATTCATTCTCCAATCATCACAAATCTCTCAGGATATGTCCTCATAAGTAACTGAACCACGCCCTGAAATTGAACACCAGGGGGCGCTATAAATGCAAACAAACTGCAGGTGATATAGCGCAAATCGGGCTATAAATGACTAAATGTTTGTCCAATCAACACAAAACTTCCAGGAAATGTCTACATAATGACCTCACACACACTGCAAGTCTCATTCAAATTGACCACTAGGGGGCGCTTTAAATGCACAATAACTGGACGTGGAATGACACAAATCGAACTATAGATCAGACAATGTCCAATAGTAACAAAACTTGCAGAATATCTTTTATAACAATGTTGAACCACATGTGTGAAACTACTTTAAAGTCGCTATTGAGGAAAAAGGTTTCGAACCCGGCCAATCGCCGCTTGTGGCTATATTTTGTTTTTTTCTCTTAAAAACAAAACAAAACAATACAATAAGAGTACCATTAAAGTACCGGATCGATAAGCAGTATCGGTAAGAGTAGTAGTACCGTTAAAATCTTAACGATACCCATCCCTAGACATGGCAGCTGTAGTAAGCCAAGACTAGGGCAGCACTTTATTACAGAAAACATCATAAGAATTGATTTACAACCACTAACATGACAACAATTGGCTGACTTTCCCATGAGAACTATTTATTATGAGGACCGGATGACAACATTTATTCAAATCTGACCTGTCACTATCCACAGTAAGAGCAGGTGTTGGTTGGCCCCCCTTTGCCTTAGAGGGCAGGCTGTCCTCTAGAAAGCTTCTGTCCAGTCTCTCGTCTGGCACAAAGTCGTCAACACTATTCACCATCGTCGGACACTCAGGCTCAGGTGGTTCCTCTATGGAAGAAAAAGTATGATTAGCAATCAAATATAATTGAATTATAGCATTTATTTTTTTACAGCAATTGATTTTATGAAATTGATAATTAAGTTATAGTTTATTAATGTAGGGATATACAGCCTGTTTGCAGTAAATGTCATTAGAGACAGTAAAATAAAAAAAAATGTAAACCACTCTCAAAACACTAAGCCTTTCATTTTGTGGCTACTTTCAAAAAATGTCAGTCAGTTTCAATTATGGCCACATGAGTTACTATATTTAAAAATGGTTCATATTTGATTACAAACATTTGTATCTCTTCCTCAACCATAGTTTTCATATAGGACGAAAACAAAATCATATCAAACTAGTCACAGAAATGCACATGTTCTAATGACAGGTGAAACAGGTTTATTTATAAAGCCCTTTAACACGCCCATGCCTAACTTTAACCTCAAATTTGTCAAGGAAATACTCGTAATGAACATATTTGTAAAAACTATGTAATGTAATGTAATGTAATGCAATAAACATAAAGAAATTAAAGTAGACTGACCGGACATGGAGGGAGTCTCTGTGGCAGGGGAGCCAAACCAGCGGGACATAAAGCCGCGTTTCTGCGGAGCTTGGGCTGCGGCTGTTGCTGTGGTGACCCCATGGCCTGGGGATGCTAATGTGTTGGGTGCCTGAGAGGGCCCGAGGTGCTCTGGCGACTGAGCCGGGGGCTTGGATTCAGCGGTGGGCAAGGCGGCGGCCGTAGGAAGGGGCGCAGGGAGGGAGGAGGACTGAGACTGCGGGAGAACCTGGGAGGGGGCTGGGGGCTGGGGGGTGCCGGGGCTGGAGCTGCCGGTGGAGGCACCACTGGGGGGCACAATGGGGGATTGGGAGCCTGACGAGGGACTCTGGCCGTTGGCCGGCCCGGGGGAGCCGTAGCCTTTGCTGCGAGACTCCAAGTTCTCCAAGAAGCTGATTGGAGAATAGCAGAGAATAGTACCAGTTAGCTAAATGTATAATGCTGCACTAGAACTGTTAGTGTTCCACTGATCAGAGAAGGGAACAGACAGCATACATCTCGTAGTTCTGATCCTCTGTCTCCTGCTGGACGCAGAGCTCCTCCAGGGTGGCGTCCATGTCCAGCTGGTTGGTCTCCAGCTGCCTTAACAGGGTCTCCCTCTGCATGGTGAAAACACACACACACACACACATATGAGATCAGCATTCATTACAATGCTGCAGAGGGAATGGGCTAGTCAGGCAGGCTAGGTTTGCATAAATCCCTGCTCCCACTGTCTGTCCTGTTCCCAACAGAACTTTCACCGTACTTGCTGTAATGTATTTTGAAGGGAAAAAGGAAAAAGCCTTAGAGGCAATAGTACCAATAACAATGATACTACCTATAGCTCAGCTGGTCTGAACTACATTACCTGAAGCTGCAGAAAGGGGATGTTGAAGAACCTGTGTAGGTACTTCAAACCAAATCCATTCTTCATGGAAGACTCAGCATAGTGGATATAGGATGCTCCCAGAGGCCTGTGAGATGTTATAGGTATTCTATCATTAGCAGTCAAAATTCATGGTCTTAACTCACTCAGATCCATTACCTACTTATCCCTCACCATGTCCAATATCTAGGTGTATCTATGAAGGGGCTGGATAGTCTGGAGGTCTAGGTGTTGGACTCCCAGCCGAAAGGTTGTGGGTTTGAGCACCAGAGTTGGCCTACCTGTAACCATCCTTGAGCAAGATGCCTAACCCCTATCTGCTCCATGTAATAGCACCATGTAATTATAAGTCGCTTTGGATAAAAGTGTCTGCTAAATGACCTCATTGTAATTGTAATATATCTATGAGTTGTATATTATATAAAAAGGGAGTATTTTTCTTTCAAAATCTACCTCCGACCAAGCTCGCCACTAAACTGTATTTCAGCATAACAGTTCTTATAATATTTATATAATATAATAATTTCTCAGTATTTCACGATTTTCCTTGATCATGGCATGATTTGACTAGATGTAATAAAGCTGCGTCACCTATTGAGTCCGGCAATTAGGTCTCTGATGTCATCAGGGAGGATGACGCGATGCTCGCCCATATCCCTGTGGTTGCCGAGGATACACACTGGTACGTGAGTGGGTACTTTGGGAAGTTCTCTCATGATGTAGTTGAATGTCCTGCAAAGAACACAAAAAAACAACAAAGTATACCAATCTGCTACTAATCCTCCATGGGTGTGGGGGGAAAATGCAGGAAGCCTGCTTGATCATCTGCTCGGTTTCGAGGGATCCCGGCGCTAATCTCCTTCAAATGATTCCGCCTTAACTCTAAGGAAAAGTCAGCCGATGGCACTGGGTTTACGGGTGCCATGCAGACTGACAGGCAGTCTCAGTGCAACATAATCTCTCCATGCATATTGTAGCAGCAGAATGTGTTGACTAAACAGCGAAGAGACAGCAGAATAGAACCTCTTACCACTGCTTGGTGATGTCAAACATCATGATGACTCCGTTACAGTTCTTATACACGTCCAGAAACTCTGCGTCCAGCGCCACCTCATCAGACTGCAAACACAAAGAAAAATATTGGATGTAAAATCCTCTCATGTCCGCATCTATTTATAATTTACAACCTACAGGCTCTCTTGAAGCCGACACCATCACTGACCCAGATAAGGGATCTATTGGGTTGTTTTTTTTTTTTAAACACATGATGGTCATGTGATAATCACCTCTTGAGGCTCATTCTCCAGCTTCAAATTTTCTCCACGCTTTTTGCCTTTTCCTACCGGAATCAGAGCAGACAAGCATTATGTTAAGGTCATCTGAAAAATAGCAATGACCTAAAACTCAATTCTTATTGCTTAACACGTCTAGCAAGCAGAATAGCATAGCCACTTTCCTTGGGTAAAAGTATCCATCCATTAAATGAATACATTCTATAGAAGATAACACTTACTTAACAGAGCAAGCACTCAAGCCTTTATGGTTCTACAGCAGTGAATCAGCCATACTGTCAATTTTTGCCACACTGCAAACTTGGCAATAGCCGACTATGATAATGTTTGCATTCAGATAACAGGAGGGCAAACCCACGGCACAAAAGCGACATCAGATTCTACAGACTAGAGTGACGCTCACCTACACCTTCAAGAAGAGGATATTTTTGGCCTGAGTCGAGTGCAAGAGAAGTGCAAGAGAGACAACATCAAGACTGAGGACATATGGTTCTCAAAACATATCAACCACGCACTGTATTCCATGTCATGAAATACTCATGAAATACTAGCAGAATGGCTACAGCACTCTATCATTCATTATTATGGAGTGGCAAGCGATAGCTGGTTTCACACTATACTAAGAACATGTTCCAACACTTACCTTTGTCCACCACATCCCAAACCTCCACCTTGACCACGTCATCAGTTGCTAAGAGACACAGGGAAGTGGGTTTCAATAAAACAATTACAATAATCCACGTTTCTATGGACAAAACATTAGTAAACATCACGTTCAGAAGTTCTTCAAACATCTAGTATGGATGAATTAGCTTCTAATTTTTTTAATACTGTGATAACATAATTAGCAGGATGTTTAAGGGCAGGAATTTAGATGTGCTAGAAGGCTTGAAACTACTGCAGAGTACGCCTACTCTGATACAGGTTAGCTATTCCTAATTCTACAAACTCACAGTAAATGTTTACCTTGATATGGGGCCACTGAAAGAAATAGCCCAAGGCACAAATAGTATTGGTTAAATCCTTACAGGAGCTAAGGTAGGCTAACAAATGCTAACAAAATAAAATTATATTCCAGTTAACTGTACATTCTTACTTTTGTAATTCCAGTGTATGCTTGTAGCCTGGATCTCCTGAGTGGGTATGTATTCTTCCAGGAATTTCTTCCCTTGTAGTCGGTGCCATAGCGTACTCTTGCCGGTATTTCTGTCCCCTCTGATGACAATTTTCACTTGTGCAGAAAGAACAATCATTTAGTAGGCTGATAATAAAACAAGAACTTGTTCCTAACCAGCAAATACACTTCCCTTTGAGAATTTCCTTTCAAAAGTAGCATATTCATTTACTGAACTTAATCTATTATCAATATGATCCCAAGTGACTGGAGAGTACAATCAGGTAGAGAGTCCATCCAGACCTAGACTAGACTATCCTGCCCCCAGACATGGTAAGTGATCTGCATTACATGTAATATTTTCTACTTTAAAAAAGGTAAGAGTTTAAATTGCTTACTATTATATTGGACCCCTTTGGCGAAGCGTCTCTGTAAACTTTGGTTCATAGACTGCAGGCCAGCGGGAATGTTCTTATCCCTGAACTGGCCTGGTTCTGAGCCCACAAGCTTCTTCAGAGCTGAAAACATCTTGAGTAGGCTTAAACTAGCGGACACTCGATGTAAAGGAAGAAGTCTGCTTCAAATCCAAAGTCGTCACACAACTGAAAATGTAGCATGATACACAAATGTTGAAGGCTGAAGTGGATAACAAGTAACAACCAATACTTTCAACGATACTGGATGCCAGAAACTGGAAATTAACAAATGCTACTCATTTATTACCCTATAGTAAATGTCTTAAATTCGACAAGATGTTGCTCGTCCGTCAAGGATGAAGGTTACTACCATGTTGTCTTCATCTGTAAAACACAACAGAATTTCAGTCACTCCAATCAGGCATCAGTCACGTTCAATTAAGCCATATCCTATTTTAGTACAAAGAGTTCCAATGAAGCATAAACGAATGCACTTTTGTACATCATTATCCAAACGTTACATTATACCTTGATTATAAGACTTGCTATAAAGACAGATCCTTCGTTAACACGGAGTGCTAGCTGTCCAGGGTGTTAGCAATACTAGCTTAAAACCATGTACAAAAAATTGAGTATACTTGAAATAGTTACAGCCAAATAAATTCCGAAGGACACCCTGTGGCCAGCAAAAACTGAATAAAAAAAACACGAGAAGGTAAGTCGTTACCTAGCTTGTAGGTAACGTTATCCTTTTGCTCTGGCTGTGATCCTAACTAGCTGGCCAGCATTAGCTTAGCTTTACATACTCAATGACATAAATGGCAAAACAAGCCTTGGTTATTTTACCAAGTCAGATACTTTATACTTACGGTGAATTAAACAGAAAGACGACCGCTGTGCTAGCATATTCCTCTGAAAATTTCGGACAGTTCATCACCACAACAGAGATGTAGCCATGACATTCCTTTGCCAATCCAGCAGCTGCTGCTACACTCACTGACAGTCACTGGTTGGCATTGCAAAGGCAGCCTGCTTCCTGATGCTTGCGTCCCGCCTCCTAGTGGAAGAAGTAATTTATGACAGCTTGCATGCAAACAGGCTGGAATCCTTGCTTGAACGTTGCGTATTTCTAATACACTTTTTGAATGGATCAAAATGACTTAAATACGATTTTCACTTTGTGATATTTTTTGTGGTGTTTTTTAAACAAAATAATACAAATGTCTGTATATTTAAGCGTTTGGTAGTCTTAAATCTGTGTCTGCATCAGTATTTGATAGCACAATTTATTGTTAAATATGCTGTAAGTATATATTATTTACAGTGATGGATAAATTGTGCGAGCGAGGGTCTGCAATCTCTGTTTATAGTTAATGTTAATATGAACATTGTGTGTAATGTCCTGCCCTAATAGACACTCTTTTATTGATTTCATAGAGTTCAAGTAATCAGGTATTAATGCCATATGCATTTATTACGTTTAAAACATTACTCAAGAGAAAATGTCTCAGAGAAAATGTTAACGCACGAATTATCAGAGGGATGCATCATGAATCATGAATTGAATAGGACAAAAGAAGCAGGACACTATGGATGTAACCACGTGACTAGCTGGAGGCAGCCGAACGAGACGTGAGTTACTGGCTACTTTTTAACATTCTACATGTTAATTTATTTTTGCATGTGCAAAAGGGATACCTATGGTTTTAACCCAAGTATCAATAACAATGTGTACGTTTTTAAACACTGAAACGTCGAGTTCAGCAAGCTTCGCTAGTCACGTGCTCTCACCCACAGTGTAACCAAATCAGCTGTTAGCTCTCTTGAACACAACACACACACACGCCCCTTTGAGTACCCCGAAATTCTCGTGGACGGACGCGGGGGGAATAATGGCTGCACAGGAACCGTCTTCACCATCCTCACTGGAAGGCAACAAACCGGGGTTCCCCAAGAAGATTCTGGCCAATAGCCTCGAAGACAAACATATGTGTAATTCTTGCCAGAAAATCCTAAGGAGACCCTTGCAAGCACAATGTGGTCACCGCTTCTGTTCGTTCTGTTTCAACAAAATAGTGAGGTGAGTGTGTCACGGCTGCTAGCTAGCTAGGCGAGATGCTCCCAGGTTTCACTTTCAATCACTGTCTGGTTAACTGTTCTATAGCTGGTTAACTAGCTGTTGCAGGTGTACGTGGATGTGGTTAAACACTGTCTGTTAGGGTTAGGGTTAGCTGTCTGTTCTAAAGTTGTTTCTTTGTGTGTGCGTGTGTTTTTTTGTTGTTGCGAGGCAGCCGTTATTACAACGACCTTGATTCGATTTATTTTTAATGTTTTTTGTAATTTACCAATGTGACATTTTATTTGCAGGTGCTACCACCCTGACAAATGCTTGCTCATTTGAATGTTATTATATTAATATATTATGCTTTATTTTCCCTTCAAGTGCTGGACCGCAGAACTGCAGTGCTTGTATAAAAGAAGACCTGTTTGAGGAACCTACTTCCATTCTCAAGCAAGGTGGTGTAAGTACATTTTGTCTACATGTTGCATATTGGTATTGCATAGCACAGAAACTGCCCTCCATAAGGTAACCAACAATATTCTTTATTTTATCAGCTGACAGGGGAAAGGTGTAATTTTAATTATTTTAGACATCAGTGCCATGGGCATATGAGCCATTATAGATGAGGGGGGATGTGTCCTCCCCAATCTGACAATTGTCCCCCCCACCTTTTTTTTCCTCATCAAATATCTAATTTTGCATTGCCTCTGCTGCACAAATTCGTAGTAGACCGCAGCAGTCTGAAATTAATCCATTCCGCTTGCAGTGATTTTAAAGTTTTGACACTGTGTAGCTTACTGTCCGTAGTTTTAAGGAGAATCGAGGAAAAGTGAGATGCGGGTAAAAATAAAAAATAAAGATGTGTTTACTTTTACTTGGTTGAATGAGCATCGGACACTGCCGAGTAAGTTTGCCCTACTGAATTGAAAAAAACATGCTGAAAATGTGGATTGTTTATTTCCTGGACTGAAAAGGAGAAGTTTTGGTTCGCGATCGTGGTCCATGGGTATTTATTGATGTAATAATGAGTTTTTGACTTAATATTTTTCTGGATTGGATCGTTTGGACCTTTGCCAATATAACAAGACCGTTTTATCTGAATGTTATCTATTGGTGGATTCATAGGTGAGATGCATATTGGTCAGCATGTACAGTTCTGTACAGTAAAGTAAACCTTCCTCATGTTTTAGCGTCCTTGCTAGCGCGCCCGCTTCTAGTCCCCGAGGTCACAAGTTCGCGTCCAGTGCAGGTACTGGCGACAGCCGGTTACACATACATTTTGTAATGGTTTGTTGGTTGGTGATCTGACAGAGCCATTGATTGTACCTTCTGTTGCGATTGTATCTTGAAATAGTTTGTATAAATGGAATCACAAGAATCTTAGCTGTACCCCCCCCACCCCCCTTCCAACATGAACCCCCCACTTTCAATATGCTTCCTACGCCCATGCTCCTTTGCAGCCTTTGACACAGTAGACCATGCCATTTTAATTGATTGTTGTGGGTTTGCATCAAGGGTATGGCACTTCGTTGGTTTCATTCCTATCTTTAAGACAGAACCTTATAAATCGCTACTTATCCTCCACATCACGCATTACGGTTTTATTTTAGGTCTTATTTTATTCTCTATTTACATTGTGCCTCTATTCTACTCTAGGCTACACAGACGACACACAATTATACCTTCCTCTAAGACCTGGTGATCTCTAAACAGATATCTGCATATGAATACAGAATCTGTAGGCAATGACATAAGATGTTGGTATCGGAAGTGTCCTGGTTTCCGTTTGTAGTCCGAGTAGTATTGTAATATCTCGAGAACTACTAGGTGCACTTCCACGTTTTAGTTATGTCTTCCAGTCCGTGTTTTCCTTGTGTTCCATGTGTTGTTCCATTCCTGGTTTTCTGTCTCCCTTGTTGCCTTGTGTGTTGATTTATATTAAAACCCTGTGTTTCTGTTAGTTGGTGGCTAGTTTATTTCGTACCCTGTCTTGTTTTCTAGTCCCCCGTATCTGTTAGTTTTCTTATTACTCAACCACAATACCTGCACACTCCTTTTTTGTACCTTTGCCTATATAGAATACCTTGTTGCTTAATCCTGCCTGTACCATGACCATGATTTAGCCTTCTCCTTTGCCCAGTAAATACCCTTGCTACAATTACAAATATGTGATTTATAGTCAAATTTGTGTAATGCCACTCACCTATTTTGCGCTGGTAGCGCCCCCTAGTGGTGCATGTATATGAAAATGTCTGGCTATATTTGGGGAACTTATCTGAACATATCCTGTGAGTTTTGTACAGAGACAAATCTGTCTCTGTACCTCCCTGCATTTGGATCCCCTAGACCAGATCGTAAAAAGTATTGACCAATCACGTTTGAGTGGGTTTTGGTTGCATGCAAGCAGATGCAGGTAAACAGTCTGTGTGGAGAGAAAAAGAGGCGGAAATGCAATCTCGGAAAAAATTGGATATTGTCTGACGATGATTTCACTTTTTAATAGCTTTAAAAAAAAAAGTATCTGCATTGCAGATATCTGTTTTATATTGATTAGCCAAACTCAACTCACGTGGCTAACCTGACTGTAAACAATGACCAGTGCACAGAGGAGGACGTCTCGGCCCTTTCTTCAGCTAAATGACAATAAGTCAGAAATTATACTGTTTGGCCCTCAAAATAAAAGGAGTGACCTTGGTCCCCTATCTGAAATCTAGGCGTTATGTTTGACACCAAAATGAATTCCGAACCACAAGTGAAGAAAGTAGTCATGTTTTTCCAGCTAAGAACAATCTTTAGAATTAAATCTCAGACCTTTTCCCTCAACATCAAAGGCTCCAACGTTGCCCCCTCCACCTGCATCCGCAACCTTGGAACCATCTTCGATCCCAACCTCTCCTTTGTACCGCATGTCAACATTGGAGTTGCGATCTGCGTGTCAGATGGAAGGAAGGAGAGGTAGAATTGGTCATCGGCATAGCAATGGTAGGAGAATCTGTGTGAAGAGATTACAGAGCTAAGAGATCTAATGTACAGTTAGAAGAGTAAGGGTCCCAACACAGATACTTGTGGAACCCCAGTGTTGAGCGGGCAGGGTTTGGACTGGTGTCCATTCCAGAAGACTTGATAGGAGCGATTCTTTCATATAGGACTCTAGGAGACCATGAGAAACCAGGAGAGCGCCAATTTGGCAGTGCCCAGCTCAGCAAGTGTCTATAAAAAGGACCTGGTGAATGTGCAGATTAGCTCTAGCAGTAACCAATATAAGGTATGCAGGTCAAGATTTAATTTGTAGCATGTAGCACTTGTAAACATTTAAAAAAAAAAAAAAGCCAAACTAACATGCACACTACCAACCCACAAGATCACCTGCAGTTTGTTTGCATTTATAGCGCCCCCTGGTGTTCAATTTGAATGAAACTTTCAGGGCGTGGTTCAGTTACTTATGAGGACATATCCTGATAGATTTGTGATGATTGGAAAAGGAATATGTGATTTATAGTCAAATTTGTGTAATGCCACTCACCTATTTTGCGCTGGTAGCGCCCCCTAGTGGTGCATGTATATGAAAATGTCTGGCTATATTTGGGGAACTTATCTGAACATATCCTGTGAGTTTTGTGATGATTGGCCCTACGGTTGCTGATTTGTGTTCATTTATGTCCAGAGCCACGCCCACTTGAAAAGTAATTGATATATCGACATGCTTTATGCAGCTTTTAATACGCTTGATCCAATGATGATTCACTGAACATTTGGTGGTAATGGAGCTCAACATTGTGGTTCCGGACGTAAAAATCCCATTCATATTCTGTATTGGGATTTTGATTATGAGTCATAATTTCGTAACCATCCAATGCAGATTTACCACTAGCTACGAGGTTGTGATACGATAGCATATGCTCCCGTAGAAGACACAAGGTTAAGTATTCTAAACAGTTAATCTATGTGGAAGGTTTAAGGCCCGTAATGCTAGCCTTTGTGACGTAACTAATGACATGTCTTTAGAACCTACTGTCTATCTTTGTTTTCTTTGCAGGCTTTTCCAGACAATGCAGCCCGAAGAGAAGTTGAAGCCCTGGCAGCCGTGTGTCCCAATGAAGGTTGCACCTGGACAGGCACTATCAAAGAATTTGAGGTACCTACCTCCTACATAACAGAATCACATATTGACAGCAAAACAAATTCCAACAATCCAATATTTGTCCCCTAAAATTATGCATTGGTTTTCCTCATTTTTACTGTTCTATTTAGGATTTTAAAGTGATATGGAAAATTCTTGGACTGTTTAGCTTGTTTTGTGTCGCATTATTCTGTATTTTGTGGAACTGCATACATCTAATGTCTACCAGACAACATCTAATGTCTACCAACATCTAATGTCTACCACGTCTACAATGCTGCTTAAAGTATCAAATGTATCTTTCTTTGATCTACTACTTTGATCTACTTCAACCAGTGTCATAGACCTGAGTTATAATACAATAGAAACCAATGGAATTTAAAACCTTTTCAGGGATTAGTTATTACAAAACCAATATTTATTTGATATATTTTTATATTTGCTTTCATCGATCAGCTACGTCAATATCGCTTTGCTAACAGTTAAAGCTAATGGTTGTTTTCTTTAACCTATTTGATTTAGTTTCGACAAAATATGTCACCACATTGCAAAAAGATCAAAAGGGGTTGGTAGGGGCTTTAAAAATCTATTAAAAAAACACCCCATACCGTCTTCACCAATCTGACAAAGAGGAAGAAACCTTCAGAAGGGACCACAAAATCCCATCTCTAATAGATGCAGAATGGGCAGCAACATTAGTATTCGCATATGGACCGCTCCCAAGCTAAGCAACCATTTCAACAGCACTGTAGCATGATAAGGAAGCTATACAGTCAAGGGTTTTATGTTCAGTTAAAGGCCATAAAATACACTGCTCCAAAAAATTAAGGGAACACTGAAATCACACATCGGATCTCGATGAACAAAATATATATATTTGTTGAGAACAAAATGATGACGACAGTCAATAGAAACCAAAATCGTCAACCAATTGAGGGCTGGATTCAGTCTTTAAACAATTGAAATCACAGGCTGTTCCAACTTGCGTTATTTTCATCACGGCGACTCTTTCACATCTGTCACATGTGCTCAGTGTGAACCTGCTCTCATCTGTGAAGAGAATGGCGCGCAAATTGTGGACGTGCCAATTCTGGACGTGCCAATTCTGGTGTTCTCTGGTGAATGTCAATCAAGCTGCACAGTGCTGGGCTGTGAGCACAGGTCCCACTAGATGAAGTTGGGCCCTTATGCCACCCTCATGGAGTTTGACCAAACTGTCAGAAACATGCACACCAGTAGCCCGCTGGAGGTCATTTTGTAGGGCTCTGGCAGTGCTCCTCCTGTTCCTCCTCG
>JAOEHI010001482.1:0-12590 GCA_025447815.1 Percopsis transmontana
ATTACATGGAGCAGGTAGGGGTTAGGCATCCTGCTCAAGGATGCTTACAGGTAGGCCAACTCTGGGGCTCAAACCCACAACCTTCTGGCTGGGAGTCCAACACCCAGACCACTAGACTATCCTGCCCCCGTATAGATGACACTACTGATGATCCAGTTCTTACAGTAGAACAGTTGTAACTACTCCAGCAGGCCAGAGGAGGAGCTATAAAATATAGCTTGCACAATTCATTTTAAAACAATAACAATACAATTTTTAAAGGATAACTTTGGATATATTAATCAGAGGAGTGATGATCAAAAGGGAGGAGTTTTTACCATCATACTTTTGATGAGGATTAAAGAATGGGTAGAGAGGCTCTGTGATAACCTCTCAGGGTTATCTGGTAGATCCATCCGTATGCCTCCATCATATACTTGTTTTCCATCCTCAGACAGGACCAGATAATGATGTGCTGTTTCAGGATCCAGGGTCACATCCACTGCATCCTGCTGGACCATCTCCAGTTCAGCTTCACATTGTTTCCTCATCTCCATATTCAGTGTCTTCTCCAGCTCACCCAGGGCTCTCCTCACAGTCCCTACATAAGATGGCTGATGGATATTGGTCCATTCTTTGGTGTGAGGAGGAGTGATCAGAGATGGGAGGCTCTGGAGAAGGTGGAGGTGGTCTTCAGTGAGTGAGAGCTTCTTCAGCTCTGAGCTCGTCTTAGTTAGCTCCATGATTTCCTGCTCCAACTCTTTGATGAAGCCTTCAGCTTGTCTCTCTGTTGATTTCTGTTTGTCTTGAATGGTGGAGATAAGCTCAGCCTGACTCCTGTCAATGGAATGCCTGAGAGAAGTGAAGACCTTCTCACTCTCTGCTATCTGTCTGTCTTTGTCTTCTTTACTGAGTTTTACTGAGTGTTGGATCTGCTGGATCTTTAATCGTCTCTCCTGGATGATCTGTTGAACTTCAGCCTCTGTCTGTCCCAGCTGAGCCTTTATTCCTTCATATCCCTCCTTCAGAGGAACAACCAGATGGAGCTTGTGGTCCGAATCACTGCAGAACTGACACACACACACCTGGTCAGTCTTGCAGAACACATGCACATTCTGTCTTCCAGATTCTCCACAGGGTCGATCAACTTATGTCTTTTCAGGCCAGTGACAGTCTGATGCAACTCCAGGTGTGTGTCACAGTAAGACATCACACACACCAGGCAGGACTTCACAGCTTTGGTCTTGGTTCTGGTGCAGACGTCACAGGGAACTGATTTCCGGAGCCCATCAGCCATCTCAGACAAGATCTTATTCACCTGAAGCTTTGGTTTTGTGGTGAAAGGCTCCTTACACATGGGGCAGCTGTGCAGGCCACTACCATCCCAGTGCTGTGTGATGCAGGTTTTGCAGTAGTTGTGTCCACATGGTGTGGTGACTGGATGGTTGAACACCTCCAGACAGATAGAACACAGAAACTGCTCTTCAGACAGGAGACTGCTGGCAGACGCCATTCCTAGATAACAAGGCATTTGTTTTAATAGAACTGAGAGGGTTTTTTGTTATTTTCTTCACAAACAAGCAACAGAACACATATCTTTTATCATACATACCACTGTGCACTATGGCAAAGGATTCAATTACCAACTGGACCTGCTTCTTTGTAATGATGTATTAGACAAATATACTGTACTTGCACATTTGCAAACCTTTAACACTTTCAAGCAGGTATGTATGAAAATATTTGTTACGACACTTTCTTGACGAGAATATACCAAGTTTGGCCTGTTTCTCATTTCAGAAACATTCATTTCATCTCATACTAAGAAAAACTATACAATATGTAAACAAAATGAAAAATACAAACAGCTTGTGTTTTATCTGTCTTAAATGTGTTGATGGAAAATATTATTATCTGTGTACTCACCTATGTTGTTTTGTTAGATTTCTGAAAACACTTTGGGGAGAGAGAGAGCGAGAAAGACAGAATTGTCTTTCTTGCTTTTCTGGAAACTTAACTTTCACTTTAATTTCTTCAGAATTATTTCTCATTAAGCTTCCATTTAACCTTTTTGTTGCTCCTCCTACATAGCAGTTAAAGGGCCACATGAAAAACCACTCTAATACCCTGATATAAAACACATGTTCTGTGAGGGCTGCGGCTGCTTTATTTAATGAATTTAATCCAAAAAGGCACATTTGCGGTTTGGTGATCTTTGCACAATGGCGCACAAAGCTACTTGTCCTGTGAGACATGGGTCACTACACCCTGGGGCAGGGGTCCTCAACCTTTTCAAACTAATGCCCCCCTCCCCACCCCTAAATACAGGGAATTAAGTGCTTGTGAGCAGAACTCTACAAACAGTAGAACCTGACTGAGGTGGGCTGAGTCTGACTCCAGAGAGTAAAAGTCCTGCCGAGTTTTCCTTCTGCTTGTTCCCTAAACCAGGTGATGTCAATCACAGGGACTAATGATGAGCCGTTTGATCGCCGGTTCACCTTCCACCGGGCAGAGGAAGCCTCTGAAGGTCATGGGTTCGAGCCCCAGAGTTGGTCAACTTGCAAGCATCCTTGAGCAAGATGCCTAAAAATAAAAGGTCCATGACAAGGCTTCCGCATGCAAAACTGATCTGTCAACCGCTATTCGAGAAAGTTGGAACCAGCTTTATGGAGAATATTATTTTTCATTCGTGAAGTCCACGCTTCAAAGAATTCAGGCAGTCATAAAAGCCCGAGGAGGGACAAAGTACTAATTGTGCTATTTGACTTTACAAAAAAACAAGCCCAAAGTTGCTTATAATAAACAGAATCGGAAACCATGTATTGAAATATTTAAATAAGACGTTATAGGCCTACGTTTTGATTTATTTCAGGTATTGGTTGTGTTACCCCATTTAGAATTTAGACCTAACAGCAAAGACATAAACTTCACTTGGTATTCAACATTTAGAGTCAGGAATTGACTTGAAACTTTGTGATGATTTGCCACAACTCTGGTTCATGACTTCTATTCATATCTGTTTTTCAAAGTGAAATTACAAAAAATACAACTACCAAAGTGGCAATTTTAAGAATCCACTGACACTGATTTAATGCATTTAGAAAATGAAGAACACATTTTAATGCTTTGCTTTATTCAAACTGTGTGTGTGTGTGTGTGTTAGAGTTGAAACAAAGTGATTGATTGCAAGGTAACGGAATACATCAGCTGTGTATCCAGTCTTTTAATAATACACATTTGAACATCATCTTATGCTCAAAACTGCACATAAACAACCTACCTACCAAACGAGGTAAGTGTGAAAGCACCTGTTGGTGATAAAACTAGCTTTTGATTAAACATTATAAAATCTCAAAAGGAAACCCATTTTTACATGTGACATGACCAGTCTCTGGTCCTCGTTCCCGTGTCTTATCTCTCACCAGAGAGGCCCAACGAGATACTCGTACATTCTAGCTTGTCCAACACAACACGTGATGAAGGACCTGTGATTATATCCAAAGACGCGCGATGTGCCAGTGCTGCAGCACCACCTACTGTTGATGGTCTGCCACTGCAATGCTACTGCAATCGTTCATTTAAATAAATCGATAAAAAATACTTGAGTAGCATTTTTTTTAGTAGAAAGAAGTCATCTATAAAACATATTAGTTTAACCAAAGGGTTAAAATCCACATGTTTTGATTTCATTTTCGAAAGGAGGTTAGCCAATCATCTCTCTTCCGGCGATGAAGTCCAACGTCAGTGTTCTGCCTTCTGCTTAAGGTAGACAAATGTTTTATATTTTCTGCCACCTGACGTTATACAAAATGTAATTTAGAACAGTGTGATCAAACAGCGACCAACATTTTAAAACTGAGCTGAAGCTACCATCTCTGAATGATTTGATGGTAGTTCCCTGTTTATATTGTGGGCTAAGTTGTGAGTTAGTCAGGGATATATTCTACACATAACTACGACGAGCATTTGAGAGTCAAGTTACAGGTTCAGCCCCTGCCTAACCTTCTCAAAGACATTTCAACACATGTAGGGCTACCTTTTGCTTGATGTGGACAATCTCCATCACCAATAACTGATACAGTATCTGGTCTCCACATACGGGGGTTGTTAACATAGCGGGAATCATTTTACTACACCCTAATGTATTAGGATGTCTTTTTAAAAGTCCTTAAATACGTGTTTCTCTAATTCTAGATTAGGACAGTTGGGGGGTTAAACATTTAAGGGTGCATAGGTAAGATTGTGCATGTAGGGTTTTCACGTGTACTTTCTTCATGAATTTAAACAATGGTTTATCACCGAACATGAAGTGCAGGTTAATATGTCTTAATAATGTGTTTTCTTTTCTTTAGGCAGAGAGAACAACAGAGGTTAATGGGATCTTGACGTGTCGGTTGAGTGAGAAGATCTAGAAGAGCTTGGCTTGTTTCTTCAAGTCATTGCGCTTCCAAAGTGGAAGTTTGTCAAACTCCTGAATTGTCATTCCAAAAATCTCAAAGAACAGATCTGGGGCCAGATGACGCTGAAAGAGGGAGAGAAATATTAGATTTTCTTTATATATTTAACTTTAAAGCCAACATTTCTATCTATCTGTCTGTCTATCTGTCTGTCTGTCTGTCTGTCTGTCTCTCTATCTGTCTGTCTGTCTGTCTGTCTATTTATCTATCTATCTTTCTATCTAGTACCTCAAGTCTTGTTCTGTTGACATCTCTGGGGAGTTTAACCCGCCCTCTGCTGGTCACAGTGAGCATTTCATATGGGTAGACCTTGACACATGAGAGAGAGCTTGGTTTAGAACAGTGTAGGTCGTAAGCTGGTGTGGAATGGGTCGTGGACATGTGCTTCGGCTCCCTTTTGAACAGTACATATACTGTGGACATTGTAGATTACTGAACGAATTGTTTTGTGAAATATATTATAATGGCTCGGAAATGAAATCATTTTTGGGTCGTGGCTTAATGACCAAGGACAGATATGGGTCCCGAGGTCACACCGGTTGAGAACCACTGGTTTAGGATGTGACTCACTGGACTGGTTCCCTGAACGTGTATGAGCCCAGCCCTCAACTAGAGACAAAAGTCAACAAAGCCAACCACTCAGCACTCAAGGGTGTGGGAGAGGCATGCACTTGCCCCCAGTTTTTAATTTAAGGGCAATTCCGAACACAAATCAAGTAGTGTAGCTTTAATCTGGCCCGGCCCGTTGCTGCCGAACTTTGACCATTTCAACAAATGCGCACCTTAAACTAAACTAATGTATGTCTGTGCGGACCATGATGTGTGAGCGAACGCTTAAAAGAAGAGTTTTAAATCCACTTTGGGGAAGACACAGTACAGTATAAATGATACTTGCTTTGTGTTCCAACAGGTTAGGCATGGACACTCCTCTGTCCATGTGTGTTAGTGGATGCTGGTCGTCCACGAGGAGCTAAAGAACGGAGCAAACGCTAGTCATTCCCGGGGGTTCGCATTAGGTAGCTGCTGTTGGCTTGCAGGGTTAATTGCACAAACAACAACACGCTTACTCTTTCATTTCGTAATTTTGTTGTTGTTATTTTGATGCTATTGGAATAAATCTCCTGCCGTGGTCCATTTTACATGAAAGATGGCGTGTTGTGCAATTTGTGCCCGAATTGTGCAATTTGTGCCCGAATTCCGCATCGTTAGACTAGAAATTAACTGGCAATATTGAGTTATTAATCTTTTCGTAGAACATATTTACATCAATTCATTCAAGATGCAGGAAGGTTACCATTATGACGAGGCATTCAGGCACTGTGTTCAAAACACCAATCTCATCTCACATACCTTAAAGTCTGAAAGACAGGAAGTGTGAAAACAAAAACACATTTTTAGGATTATTCAACACTGAGATGGTAATGTAAAGAATGTTGTGAAGAAGTTGTGATGTATTCTTACCTGACCCTCCATCCCTGAGGTCAGCAGAGCTGTTGTACTTGTTGGGTTTAGGTGTCTGCGGCTTTAGAATAGACACATATATTTATTATTATTCAATGATTTCTATCTAACATTAATCTGTCTCAGTTAAGATCAGTTAATTCTCAGGGACGACAAACTTCTAATTCTATTAACTAGGGCTCTTTAAGACACTAAAGATACACTAAATAGTACATTCTTGGAAATATGAAAAGACTTGAAACGTAAGCAGTTTTGATAGCTGACTTACCAGATAGAGGCTGTCGTGACAAGAAACAGGCAAGGAGGCGGTTTTGGCAGTAGAGAAACTTAGAGGATCTATGAGAGAGTTTAAGCAGCAGAGTTGAATGGCGAAGTTGTGAGCTGCTAGCTACTGAGCTGATGGCTAATGTATGGCCCCTTCACCAACCTTAGTAACGAACTCTACACTTATAACTCTACAGTTTGAATGTTTAAAAAAAGTGCAGTTTCATCCTGTGACCAGAGGGGCCGTCACTTGGACAGATTGTAGAATTTGCCGGAACTAGATAATTTGTTACATGTTCAACAGTTTTGAAATACAAACAAACAAAACCAATATATACATCACATTATACAAATGCTGTCAAGGTTTTATGATGTTCTATTTAATTGTCAGATAATTACCAGTAGGCCTAGTGCATTTTGAGTTTGTGTTGTCCAAGCGCTTGGCAGGTGTGTTACTGGGGCACAGATGTCCGCTCAGGTCTCTCTGCATCTCTTCCTTCAGAATGAGCTTTCCCAGAGCACACTGGAGCTAAAAACATCCATAAAATTCCATATAACAAGATTATTACCATAGTGAGAAATTTGTAAAATAGTTCTACCTTAATGAGATATTACCTTAGCAAGATGTTCCTGTTGTATTTGTCGATGTTTTACATATTCCTCCTCTTCATCAGGCAAATGCGCACCCCTCTGCAATCCTAGAAATCAGTGGGCCCCATGAATTCATTTTTAAAGTGACAGTAAGAGAAAATACGGCATTCATTTAAAAAAACAACAACAACCCAACCACAAAATAAAAACTGCTATTTGTGAGGATGTATGGAACGCTAAATGGACCATAAACATTTCATAACTGTAGTAATCAGTGTAACACAAAGGATCCTGGGAAATTGTGCATCTAAAAAATGTTAGCGCAAAAATTGGCTTGTTATTTGTTGTTGTTGCAATAGTGTCCAGCAGGGGGCCTACTTGAGGCAGCAAGGGCTGGTGGGCAGGGCCAGTCCTCGGCCTCTATCTTGGGAACGGCGCCGGCACTCGGCGCACGGGCGGCCGGAAACGTGGCGGATCTGATGACGCCGGCGGACTTGCTTTGGGTCACCACGGCGACGGATTCTAGGTTAATTTGCATGGTGTCACTGGAGAGTCGTTCGGCACGTGCCCACACACTGTCGGCACACTGACGCGTATTGTCGTTTAACTGATTTAAAATACACATATATATATTGTTAGACGTACCGTGTTGCTTGTATATTGGAGGCTTCATGTACATGTTGACGCCTTGATCTGCAACAAAATGATACAAAAAATCTGTTCATCTACTGTTTAACTAGATACAAATAAAGAGGGCAAGCATCGTTTAGTGTCGTTGGCTGACCACCAGAGGTCAGGAGAGGGGATGAAGAGAGCGGCTGAGGAGGAGGAGGAGGGAGGTCTTACCTTGGGAGGGAGGGGGCAAGTGTTGAGGGAAAGACAAGAGTGGGGGCGGGTCGGAGAGGCAGAGCTTCCCGCCTGTCAATCACTCACACGGGAAGAAGTGGGTGGGTGGTGGAATGAGGTTAGGAAAGGAGAGCAGACCGGGAGAGAGGTTCAGGGAGGAGACGATGGAGAAGAACGGAGATCAGAGGAAGTGAAGATCTGTCCAAATAAAACTTTTGAACGTTCCCCTCCTTTCCCAAGTGAATCCGTCCCGGGAACGTCGGGAATGCCGCTCACCTGGCCTGTGGAAGTGCTGGGGGGATCTGCACGTCTTGGGGACGTAACCGTGGCGATGATACACCGCTGGAGATCCACGGCGCCCCGCCGATCCCTGACTGGTGGATCTCGGCCTCTCGCACTTCCCCTGATCGTAACGCTCCTTCTCGCGCCGGGAAGACGACAGGAAATGAGATTAAGGTGGAGGTTAGGATTGTGAGATTGAGGGTAAACTCTAATTAGGAACAAGAGAGAGATATTCAGACTGAGATTAGGACTACAACTGAGAGTGAGATTGACACTGATTATGACGATGACCAAGAGTGAGATGGAAAGATGAAAGGTGAGAGAGATCAAATGACAACCAAGAGTGAGATTGAGAATAATATTAACATTCAAATAATTATTAGGAGTGAGATTCAAACTGATATTAAGAATAACATTAAAATGGAATGTGATATTGAGATTATGAGTAAAACTGAGATTATGATTAAGATTAATGAGGATATTTAGCGATTGAGAGTTACATTGAGATGATTAAAATTGACATTAAGAGTATTGAGATTAAGAGTGATATTAAAAGTGAGGTTGAGATTAAAGTTAAGCATGAGATTGAGAGCTACAATAAAGTATTTCTTTACGATACATTTATATATCTATGTGCTGAGGCCATTTTTACAAATAAAACAAATTGCCAAGAGGAGAGGTATTAAAATTAGGTGTTTATACAATATATACAATTCTAATACATTTGTGATTTGATGAATATTTCACAATAACAAAATATTATCCAGACCTGGGGTTGGGGAGGTGACAGGTTCGGCGGTGACTAAAAGGGAAAAGCAAAAAGTGTTCTTTTTTTTTAAGTTTAACTATCACACATTAATGTCAACCGAAAACACAAGCATGACTCAAATGACCCCCACATGGAAGCAATTGTGATTCAAAATACTGGATTCAAACACACATTTGCTGATATTTCCCAATATTTCGAGTAAAAATCAACTGTTGCTCAACAAATACCTTTTCTCATGACAAAGTGTTCCCGACTTAATGAGTGAACAACAAGGCAGACAGCACCAGAAAGGCTGACAGAACATGGAGACATTGAGAAGGTTTGCTAGACGTTACCTGTGCAGGGGGGCATGTGTCCCGTGGGTTCTCCTGAGCAGAACCGTGGTTGTTGACGGACCCGTAAGATATCATATCGGGATGCTCTATGTCAAATATAGCCTTGACTCTGGGAATTGCAGCTAAATGTCTGTAATCTATGAACTCTTTGTTTATATTGGTCTGGGGCCAGGGAGAGAGGGAGAGAGGGGTACGGGAGAGACAAACAGGGGTTGGAGAGTCAAAGTTAGGGCAGGTAAAGGGGTCAGAGGTCCCCATCAATCAGGGGAGGGAATACATTTTAAGCCCACTGTCGCTGCTAAGGATTGGAATTCAGTTTCACTCTGAAATCCGTTTTTGTCCGAAAATTCTATGTCACCATGGAGACCATATTTCTCAGGCTTGGGTGTGAATAGAAATACATTAATTTCTGGCTCATCTTTCAAGCAACGGATTTGTGGGAGAAAAGTGTATTTCCAGTCATTGATTGACGGTATATGTGGTTGAACTTCTTTTATTATACATTATAAAAGACACAAGTTTAAGAGTAAAGTGATTTAGGAGAATGCCTCAATAGTATGTTGTTTTGTGTTTGGCACCTAAAGTTTAAAAAGACCAATTCTGAGAATTCAACCACAATTGAAATGTTTTAAATAAAACAAAAATAGCAAGCCCATAGTTCCGATCAGTCAAGGTAATGTTTTTAATATTGTTTAAAGATTCAAATGTTTTGGCCTCGTTTTTCTCTACTTTTGCATCTCCTCCTATTGTCAAACTGTGAGCTCTTGTAAGAGAGCCGTGTTGTCCGTGGGATTCCCCTGTATGAATGAGAAATACGTGAGACACCATTCCAGCCACGGGATTTTCCACCTCCCCCTCGCCTTTATTTGACCGACAGTTTAAAGATGTGTCTGTGCGTAGTTCATTTCTGAGACCTGGTAAACCCGGTGAATGAGTTGTCATTATAGTTGTTGTAATTAATTTAACTGTAAAGCAGCAGGACCCGCAGACCTGAGTAGAGCACCACTGCTGTAGAAGATACAGAGGAGGCCTTGCGGAGAGAACTTACATAGATAGAGGGACCAGGTGACCCGGCGACACTAGAACCTGGTCTGGAACTGATGCTCTCAGAGCTGGTGTTCTGCATGACAGAAAGTCAGAGGTTAATCCCACTTTGACTTGAGGCATTCATTGAGGGCTAAGATTTCAGTAAAGCGTCTACAGTAAGTGGTACATACATACATGTGCCATTAAACTCATCGACAAAGTCAGTGCCAAAATCAAGCCTGTGCATGTACTGGATTGTGATTGGTGGGGACACAGACCTATTATAGTATCGTAGAAAACGTCTGGGGACCTTTTGGGGTGATCCGATACAGATAATAATTCTGTAGTGACCTACTTTCATTTTACCCCACCAGACTCAACAATAGACTTATCTCCTTCTACTACATGTCGACTCGACTTGACGGCACTGAACGCTTGTAGAGAGACCCGGAAGTTGCGGGATTCGGACAGATCTAAGGACAAAAAAACTCGAAAAACGAGATCTAGATACTGACTAGGTACTGACTCGAAATGAACGAATCAACACTTCCCAACACTATTATTATAGTTTATTAGTTTAGGTTTTAATACTGTCATCCTTTATTGTGTGCTACAAGAGCAATAATATACCTTTGATAAATCGTATTCTACATCTGGAAACACTGGCTGTACTAACTGAAGAGTTTTAATACTTCACCACTGATTTCACGAAATGTCACTACACATTTCCTAAAACTGAACCATGCACACAACTCTTGACTGGCATGCATAGGGAATGGCATGTTTGTTAAAGGTTAAATGCATTAACCTTCCATTCCCTTATCACACTTAATCTGCTCTAGATTAAACCCAAATTTGACCCAGGAGAAGACACATTCTGTGAGATGTTAAAATAGATCTCTAATTTGTTCACTGTGTAACAGTGGCCAGCGGTACAGATCTGTGCACAGTAAACCTCACTCCCCGGCACCGTAGGAGACATGCTAGCGACAGATGCTAGAGCCCATTGGGTTTTAGCGTCCCTTGCTAGCGTGTCCACCTCCCACTCCGGGTATCCGGGTTCGAGTCCATTGCGGGACTCGAACCCGGTTACACTTGCACATAGGGCAGTTAAGTATAGTTATCTTAAGCATGAGCACATTGCTTGCTCAACTCAAACACTCATACGTCATGCCTGCTTGTTGTTAACCTGCAGTTCAGAGGGAGGATAAAAGTATTCAAGACAGGGTGTTTTGGATCTGACGACCATGGGAATCTGAGGACGAACAGAGTTTTGTAACAAGCTATGGTGTATAAAGCTTTTGCATGATTTCTATAAAAACAACACAGGCCGATGTAACTGTAAATGTTGAACTTTATCAGTAAACCATATTAGAATCTGTCTACTGAATGTATAAAACGACTTGAGAACCAAGAGTTGACTCACTTCGTGTCTGTTGTCTGTTCTGCTTTGACTTCTACAGTCCGGGTGCCAAACTGTTGATCCTGGGAAGGGCAAATTAAACAATGTTCATTAAAAATGACATATTTCCTCATCCTGAAACCACAATGTGAAGATTATCTTAGACGATTTAAGCTTTTATTTCACAATTTTGTTTTCATATCCTTCTGGCCATAATTTGCTCTCTTACGCAGAAGGATACGCAGAGAAAATATCCTCAGTGAACAGTAAGAGTTTAACTATTGCTCGACTTGACAAAACGATCAGATAAAGTTGGCGCATTACATCTGGAGCTGAACGTGAACATCGCAAGTTGCCATGGCGATCACATAGTGCTCGACATTAAGGTTAATTAGCATGAAGGACTGTTCTCTCCACCTCGGGCTTCTCCTGTGCAGACTCACCTTGCAGGAGCATCTCCTCTCCATGGCCGAACAGGCGGCTGCAGAGACTGCATCGTGCGCACCCTGGGTGGTAGTGTCTGTCGCCGGCCTGCACGGCACAGTTAAAGCTACATTATAGAGATAGACAACGTAGAACCCCTAACCCTGGCTCCACACTGGGAGTAGAACCCCTAACCCTGGCTCTACACAGGGAGAAGAACCCCTAACCCTGGCTCTACACAGGGAGTAGAACCCCTAACCCTGGCTCCACACTGGGAGTAGAACCCCTAACCCTGGCTCCACACAGGGCGTAGAACCCCTAACCCTGGCTCCACACAGGGAGTAGAACCCTTAACCCTTACAGTGCCTTGCTCTACACAGGGAATAGAATTATAATTAGATCATTTAGCAGACGCTTTTATCCAAAGCGACTTACGTTACATGGTGCTATTACATGGAGCAGGTAGGGGTTAGGCATCTTGCTCAGGGATGCTTACAGGTAGGCCCTGGGGCTTGAACCCATGACCTTACAGCTGGGAGTCAAAAACCCAGACCACTAGACTATCCTGCCCCCCCCAGAAGACTATAGAACCCCTAACCCTGGCTGTGTTAGTGCCTTGCTCTACACAGGGAATAGAACCCCTAACCCTGACAGTGTTAGTTCCTTGCTCTACACAGGGAATAGAACCCCTAACCCTTACAGTGTTAGTGCCTTGCTCTACACAAAGAATAGAACCCCTAACCCTTACAGTGTTA
>JAOEHI010001484.1:0-12589 GCA_025447815.1 Percopsis transmontana
GGATGAAGTCCTGTGGCCTGACCCAGTACGGAGACATGATGCTGTGGCTGAGTAATGCACTTATTTGTATATTTTTGAAAATTGGGTTTTATGTTCACAGTTAAGAGAAAAGGAGAGCAGCTTGAAATGTGTCTTAGCAATCGAGAAAAACTGTAATAGGTCTAGCCACTTGTCCCAATTGTGAACGTTTTTGTGTACAAACTTACAAATGATTGCTGTCAGGGTGATTGCTGTCAGGGTTCAGCCTTTCCACTAGCCCATCTGTTTGGGGGTGGTACACACTGGTGTGCACAGCTGAAATACCCAATAACCTGTTATTTGGTTATTGGCCTTGCCTCACCATTGAGCACCACACCAAGTTTCGCATGTCCCTACCGGATGTAAATTTCAGCTCTAGTGAGATAATGGGATATTCATGCACATCACCGTGTATACACCCTAGATGCTTCCACCAAAGCCCCAGGTCGAACTAAACTCTGATGGATAATTGACTGCATGCAGTCTGTGTCCACCAGCACTTGGTGTGCCCCTCCTGGATCCTTACTGGAACATCAGGCACTCCTGGTGGATGTAGCTGGGCTGACCACACCTCCAGCACGCCTGGGCAGGCATCGGAGTGACCCCTGTGGGTCAGGACTCATCCCCCATCGCCTTGGTCGTTGCTCCTCCACCCCAACTCCTGGAACGGGTTGCTGGGGGAGTGGAATGGGTCCCGCGCCGGGGTGTCCGCAGCTGCAACTGGCTCCTTAGTCCCGGTCCTCCTTGGTTGGGGTTGAAACATTAAAATAATAATAGGCGAGGCACTTTTATAAAGCACATTTCATACACAAGGCAGACTCAATGTCAAAAGTAAGAATAAGATCAAGATGTCAAAATAAAAGAATACAATCTAAATGTTTTGCAGCATAGCAAAAATCTAAGTACAAGGTTTGCAGTTTAGCAGAAAGCAATGGTGAAAATAAAAGTTTTTAGTATGGATTTAAAATTAGTCAACAACTAACTATTGTAAGCGATATTGTAATTTTGCATAATTTTGCCTAGCGGGTGCATGCAGGTCGAATAGAGACGTCCCCAGGATTGAACCTTGGGGGACTTCACATGTTATCTCAAATACATAGTTGCCAATAAAAACAAAGTGCTAAGACTAATATCTTTTAGAACTTTAATAAGAGCAGTTTTGGTGCTATGGAGGGGTCGAAATCTTGATTGGAAATTGTCGTAGCAACCATTTGAGACTAAGAAGTAAATAAGTTTTTGGAAGACAACTTTCCCTATGATTTCATTTATGAAGGATAGGTTTGATATCAGCTTGTAGTTTACATTTATAGCATTTAGCAGATGCTTTTATCCAAAGCGACTTACAATTAGTACATGGAGCAGGTAGGGGTTAGGCATCTTGCTCAAGGATGCTTACGGGTGGGCCACCTCTGGGGATTGAACCCACGACCTTCTGACTGGGAGTCCAGCACCCAGACCACTAGGCTATCCTGCCCCCCTTGTAGTTGTTAATGATAGAAGCATCTAGGCTACGCTTTTTTAAAAGAGGTTTAATAACTTCAGTTTTCAGGGCCTTTGAAAGTTGCCTGATTGGAGAGAGCTGGGGCTTGTTTCAGAAAGGAGGTTAAGTGAAAACTGAGTATGTTAACCCTGAAATGAGGGAAACTCTGGGTTTTCCGTTTCAGAATGGGAGGTATGTTAAACCCGAGAAAGCAGAGTAAGTCAAGCCCGTTTCTGAAAGAGAGGTAACTTATACTCAGAGTCCTAACCTGGTCGGGAGCAGGTTTTCTTCGGTAAACCCAGAGTTTCTTTTGGTGCCCTCCCCTTTTTTAAAGAGGAAGTGGTGTTTAAACACCTCATTGATTCTTTCGGTACATTCATTCATTCATTGCACACATTTCAGTTATTTCTGAGTTTTCACTTAACCTACTTTCTGAAACGGGTCCCAGCAAAACAGAATACTCCAGGAAGGCAAAACAGTCGCTGACACTGACCCAAACATTGACACAGCGGAGAACAGAGACTAAATACACAGGGGCTAATTGGGGAGAACAGGAAACAGGTGAGGGCGGTGAATGGACAACGAGAGGATGGACCATAAAAGGAGACAGGGCGGAGCCAGGGAGGGGCCAGGAAGAACAGGGGAAACAAGGTAGATACACTAGGAAAACGTGGAAACCGACACAGGGGAAGACAAGAGACAAGACCAGGGAACAGGCAGGATCGTGACACTCAGTCCATTAAAAACACTATAACAGTGTATGAGGGGTGAAAGTAAAAGAGATTATTTGATAAAATAGACAATAGGTTAATCAATGGAAAAAGTCATTAGTGGCAGCCCTAATGCACATGTGTAATATCTTTCAATTTTGCTAGGTGACTGTTTATGATATTCTATTTATAATGTGCATAGTTGTTTACTAGTAAAACACATGATAGATTTACTACAACAAGACAATGAATTTGAAATCAAGAACACATTTATAAAAGAAAGTCAGAAATATATGCTGATAAGCTAATATTTGAAGTGTGTGTTTTTATGAGAATGCAGCCTCTGTTTATTGAATCTGCGTTTGTGTGTGTTCAGAGAGTACTCACCAGAGCAGGGCAGTGTTTAACTTTATTGACAATAAATTTATATAATTGATTTAAATAAAATTATATAGATTTTTAGGTTGTGTAAGGAAACCAGAAAGAGTTCATTAAGTTAAGATCACTGACACAAACACAGTATACTGTATATACAGTACATACAGTATACTGTGTTTGTGATAGATGTCAAAGTAGGTTTGTGTGTTCGTTTTTAAATTGTATTTTTTCTTTTAATCACTTTTAATAGTACCATGGTTTTATTGTCCTGAATTTACAGTGCATTCTAAAGACAACATGTTGCTCTCCCTATTCACAAGGATAATGTGATTAATTGCTGTGTGTGCGTGTGTGCTGGTGACAGCCAGGAAAACCATTACTTCTCCCTGCAGAGAGGCGTCACACAGACCATAATCTTCCACCTAAGCCAAAATCAACTACACAAGGTCATAAAACACACACACACACACACACACACACTATACAGGTGGAAGGAAAAGATTGAGACAGAGATAAATCACTTGCTCTTCTATACGTCCTCTTGCTCTTCTATACTTATATTAATGTGCATGCTCCCTGTTTACTAAATTAAAGAAAAAAGAGAGAATAAGCGAATGAGATCATGAATAAAGAAATAAAATTGAAATGTTTTAGCAAAAATCTAAGTTTGCAGTTTGCTAAAAGCAATAGTGAACATGAACATTTTTAGTCTGGATTTAAAAGTAGTCAGTGTTGGAGCAAGTCTCAAATCTTATCTTTATTCCAGATGTGTTGCATAGTAGCTAAATGCTGCATTCTTGGTTTTTTTTTTTTTCATAGTGACAATAAGAACAGATCATTATTTTCATAAACTTACACATGATACATTTGAGTAGTATCATTAGGTCATTCTCACTCACCACATATTAATACTATAAATAACAGAATAAGAAAATTGGAAATATATGCTGGTAAGATTTGAGGTGCGTATTTTTATGAGAATACGGCCTATGTTTGACTGTTTATTGACTCTGCACGGGTATGTTTGTGTGTGTTCAGAGAGTACTTACATGGCAGTGTTGTGCTTTATAGACAATAAATCTATATTATTGATTCTAAATAAAATTATATTGATTTTTAGGTTGTGTAAGGAAACCAGAAAGAGTTCATTGGCTTAAGATCACAACACTGACACGGAAACACATCTACTGTACATCCAATACTATATGTATACAGCACTCGCTATATGTGGTACTAATGCAGTATAGCGACTGCTTTAAAAAATAAAAGTCTAAATGTTAATCGCCCCCCAAGATAAAAACACGATCAGACTGACAGATGAAGACAAGGAGAGTTTATAGGTTCATAATTGCATCTGCAAACCCTGATGTTGCCCAGACATGTAATATCACCACATAGGGTAGTATATAAAGCACACTTGTCACTTTGATCTTCATTGTTGGGGTTTATTCATCTAGTGGCTTTTTTATTTTTTTTATTTAGCTCGTCTCATTCCTCCATCTTTGGTTTATGGTGCTTTGAGAAGCGAATCCTGCACCATAAACAAGAGCAATAATAGCAGTTTACAATACAGCAGATGTACCAGTGTTTCTCAAAGCTTCCCTGCACACAGGCACTCACGCATACGCGCACGCCTGCACACACACAGCCGCAGCACAGCGCTGTCTTTAGCTGAATTACGAACATTTGGGAAAACAACTGGCCAAAGATGTATTTTTCAGAATTCCACTCTACACCTATCTCTCCTACTGTTGTCATTTAAAAAAAAACAAAAACAAACAACTCAATACTCTGAATGGCTAACACCTCGATCTGGTCTCTGCTGGTTTGTGGTTTCTACTCTTGGGTCACTGAGTCATTTATCACCTTAACTAATAAATATTTCTTTGGGAGCTGTTTGGGAGCGATAACATCTAATGTGGTTTGTGAGAGACTCCCTTTTGATTGTACTGACTAACTGCTTACACATGGAAATTACTGGAGCTTTAAACTGTCAGGTTGTGTGTGGAGTGGTGACCCAAATGCAGTACAGAGAGCAGGGAGGCAGTCAGTGGTGTACAGGGGTTTAATAAACTCTCACCCCCAACAGGGGAAAACAAAAAGGTCCAAACTAAAATACAAGGCCAAAAGCCAGGGAGGAAACCAAGAACAGAAAAGGTTTATGAAATAAAACTTACTGGTGGCGTGGCAAGGCAAGGCAAGGCAAGGCAAGGACAACGACTGGGAACGACAAGGAGACAACAGGACACCGGGACACCGGGAACAGAAACAGAAACAGAAAAAGCAACAATCTACAACAGACGAACCAACACTGAGACCAGGGAGGACAGAGACTAAATACACTAGGGAGAACGAGACACAGGTGAGGGCAGTGAAGGCACAACGAGGGGAAGGACCAAATAAGGAAACAGGGCGGGGCCAGGGAGAACACAGGGAAACAGGCAGACACCAGGGGAACAAGGAAACAGACTTAGGGGAAAACAAGAGACATGACCAGGAAAACAGGCAGGGTCGTGACATAAACAGCCTGTATCAGTTTATATAGCTGCTGTTATATTGAACCATGAGACAAAGTACATGCCACAACTTGTTTGGACAGTAATAGGCTGTTTGCTCCGCTGAGCTTGTGTCAAAACAATATTGGTGATGAGGTAAAACCAATCTAGTCAACACATTACGATTCCCTGTCTTCATGTACCCAATAGGACCCCTCCAGATGTCAATTAGCTTACAGGTGGGTGCTCAGCTTCAGATAACCACATAACTCATGATACCATCCTGATTTCACGAGCTACAGTTTGATTTCGCTGCAGGTATCATTCTGCAGCGAACCTGCAGGAACCCCTCAATTCAAAAGCATTTGTCGCCAGCCAGGATGACAGTATTTGCTGTGCTACTGACTATTTATGGGAAGAATTTGATCTATCAGTTAGTGTCATTAATAGTGAAGAAAATGGGTCTGACAGAGAATCCTTTTATTACTGTTGTGTTGCCAGTTAATAAACAAAAAAAATTTGAAACAAGGCTTGGTATTCTATTTCTTTATAGTGTTGGTAACATCATTATAGAAATTAAATCAACAGTACATTTAACTTTATATTCTATATAAGGACTTTATAGCAAACAACTTTTTTGTCCCTGTTTGTCTGTGTCTGCACTTGCTGAAACATTGGGACTGGTTTCCTCTCCTTCAACCATTTTTTTTAAATCTTAAGATATACCTTGATTCTCCCAACTGCACAAAACATTTGATGCATATTCTAATTGAACGTTCAGGTATTGGAGCTAATCTAACATCCAACTCTGCTAGGTGACAACCTACTATATATATATAAATAGTATACAGCATCAAAACAAGGCAGTTTTTAACATCTAAAGGTAAGTATGATTAATTATCTTTAGCTAACATTAATGTTATTCCTTCAGTTTTTTCTATTTTGTCCTATTTTAGGGCAGTGACATGCACTGATGCACTGTAGGCTATGGACGCACCTCAATAACAGTGGAATATAAGCAATAGCATTTGATCTTATGTTGTCGGAAAATAATGTCCATTTCCTGTATTTTTGTTATTAAAAACAAAACAAAAATTCTGATAGTATATTCAAGATCATATAGGCCTATCTTTTTTCTTTTATACGTCTATAGCCGTTTATGGTTTGGGTTTTGTATCATATTCCTCTCTCACAGACTGGGAGGCAATTCCTGGGTCCTCGTTTGCAGCCTCCTTGATTGCAGGCGCTGTTCCTGGTGTGCGGAGATGCTCAGCTGTGACTGGTTTCCAATCTGCCAGTCCACTACTTAGGCTCATGTTCAGCGCCAGAGTATTAACTACACGTTAAAGGTTAGTTGTCTCCCGCTATTGAACGTTGCTTTGTATACATTTGTTTATTTCCCTAACCCCGTTCTCCGTGTCCCACAGAGTAGCCCTTCCCCGACTGTTGTCGTTCGCCTCTCTCCTGTGTCTTCTCGGATCCTCGTCTCTCCACGGCCACGCTGTCGTCCCCGACTTCCTCTGCCTTGCCCCTCCCAGTACAGTCGCCCACTTTTGGATTCCCTGGTAACCACCCTGGCTTGCCTCCTGCTCGGAACTTCTTTTGGACTGCCCCTAACGGTACCGCGCCCCCGAGGACTGCTTCCTGGTAACGAACCCCACCTACTCCATGACCAGCCCCGAACGCAAATTAACTGTTTAAATGTACTACTGACCTTGTGTTTGTCTGTGCTAGAGTCCGGCCGTGGGCCATAACAAATATAGGTTATAGGCTTCTGACAAGATTTGTTATCTTAGACTATCATAGACTATAAATTATCCCTCATATTCCACTCACATTTATTATATAACAGTGCTGGTTTTGTAGGCTACTCAGCATATTCCTCTTGCAGGCCGGCCTATTTATGAATATGACATGATATGCTGAGCTATTCTGAATACAACAGGTCATATGCAGGCACACTGCAAGGACTTCCCGAGCTATTCTGGGTTCTTTCAACGAATCTTGATCAAGAAAAATTATTAAATGTAAATTGGATTTGCCATACTGAGCCCTTTTGTCCCCACCACTTTTCAACACAAAGTGAAGCCCCCCTCTCGTCTTGGCGTCTCTGTGGTTAGCTGCTTGGCACGTACGAGAGCTGTGGAATTACCAACCATCCGTCTCCAGGTTTGGCTTGGTGGAGAGAATTGGGCTTCAATAATTTAGACTAGATTAAAAGCTGGCTTGTCAAGTTAACTTGGGAGGATTTGCAAATGCCTAATGTGGTTTGCCCTGCACTGACTAGGTTTTTGAACTCGCATATTATATAAAAATCTATAAACAATAACGCGATCAAAAGAAAGTAACCAGAATTTTAGCTTCAAAAGACTGTACCACATGGGGACTTCCGTTTGGACATACCCTTGTAAAACATTGATAACCCTGTCAGTTTAATCAATATGTGATTCCTATAATCAATCTAGTTATAACTTATGGAATTCATAGACCAAAGCAGTCGGGAGCAGCTCTTCCTATCTCTCTCTACATGTGTGTGTGTGCGCTAATTGCAGGAGCAGTACCTAGTGTGTTGGGGTGAGCAGCTGAGGCCAATCCACCATCGGTACCTGGCTAATCGGACCCAGCGTTTGCTGCAGCATGCCATCAGATCATAGACTCAACTACTCAGTTAGTTGAACTCTCGCTCATTTGTAAAATATTAAAGGGAAAACCTTGGGATTTTACAACCTTGTCACAATTTTTCCATTTCAGAGCATCCAAAATTATAGTTTTAAGTAAATATTTTTTATTTTTTTTGCCCCCTTTATTTAAATGGAAATTCATTTTGCGAATGTCAATTCAATGTGCAAATGGGAATGCATTTTGCAAATGGCTATTCAATGTGCCAGCAAAACAGCGCCCCAGTCTTCAATTACTTGTTAATAGCTCTATTGGTGTCAAAACTCAAATGGCAATGGAATTTAAGTCAATATTAAATAAATACCTATGCCTATGAAAGAAATACATAAATGAGGCAATAAATAGCTTTTTATTTCATAACTTTTTTCAAAGAGACTACTTTTATTTATTTCGAGGCACATTTATTTCGTACCAGTTTTATTCATAATATATGGAATTATGAAATATATATTTGATAATTCCACTTTTCCATTCCTTATATTAAAATGAATGGGGCATGGTTATCTTGCGTATGTGGACTGTTGTCCGTTTCTGTATGTGAAAGTCCACATAAACCAGAGTGCTTTGGATATAGTGATCTTTATAACTATGGAATTATTACATGTCTTCTACATGGATGAACTGTTTCACAATGTAGGTGCAACAGATTAGCTGAAAATTGTTTTTATATGCCTTGAACATTAAGACTACAACTTTTCTAGGACATGGTCCTGGTTGTGCAGTCACTGCAAAAATACATTTAGCAATATGTTATAAATACCTTTTCTATTGGTACAAACTATTTTGCAAGCACATAGTGTAATTAAGAGTTTTGCCGCAAAGAAATATTTTTACAGTGTTTTGCTTATGTAGGCTGGGGCATGGCCGGGCATTGCTCACATTGTGAGATAACAACGCCCCCTAATTTGAATATAAAGAATGCAAATAAATAAAAGTGGCCGGAATCAATAGAAGGGGCTCTCTCTCTGCTAGCCAGTGGTGTACTGAACCACCGGCTGGCAGCCGTCCACATCCCCAACACACCCCAGCTCCACACCGGACTCTCATACACAATCACTTATCATGTGCACCGGTATCTGTAGGGGGTATATACTGTATGTTGGGGACTGTTTTAGCGTCTTTGTTGGTTATTGTTTTCCCGATACCCTGCATTCCGAAAGCTTTCCTTTCATTAAATGCCAAGCTAGAGCTTGTGAATTTGTGTACATCCGTTTTTTGTTGTTCACTTAGTCTGCACTTGCACTCACCACACAAACCTGTGACAGAAATGCTGGATTGCTATGTAAAAGGACACACTGGGGCAGCGAAATGCCGCCTCTTTTTGGTTCATTATAAACAAGCGAACGCAGCATAATGAGGGGTCTTCTTAACAGCATTATTGCAGGATCTCTGTATAAAAAGGGATAATGTTAACAGAAAACACAAATTCATGGACTTTATTTTTTAAACAAAATTTGAAGCAATAAAAGCAGGGTTACAATTCAATACTATTCAATGTGATGAACCTTAGATTGGTGCTTTGAATGTATAATTATATAACATCAGTTGTGTAAAACTTGCTGTTATTACCATGGTAAATATTTAAACATTGCCGTACATTGTAGCCTACTGTATGTTCCAATAGGTGCTGAACAGATGTGAACAGCTGCCACAGACACCGAGATGCATGACATTGCACCCTGGTCTAGAGCCTGTGTGTCTGAACCCATACGAATTATAAAATGCACTAAACATCTACAGGGCAGACCACGGGCCCCTGGAGGTCAAGGAGAGTCCAAATTCATGCTCCATCTAACATGATTACTTAGAACAGAAACAAAAAAAAGATATCAATTACAGTCTATTTGGGAGCATTCTAGAACACCAGTTGCATAATCCAACCCATCAACTCACATTTACAGATTGGACCATAAATCATAAAGCCAGCTGGAAGGCAGCGGCACATTATGTTATACATCTTGCCTCCACTCCCGTGTTTCATGTTTTTCTCCATATCATGTTGATCTGTTGATAACACACAAATGTATGAGCTCTTGACTAGTTATGTTACTCTATTACAAGCAAAATGTGTAATCAATTAGTAATTCATGTAAACATAACCAGAGGTGCTTTGTGTCTTAACGGGAAGGACTGCATAGCCCCGCCTCTTTGCCTTAGGGTATGTGACACAGTACTACAAGTCCCCCTCAGCAGTCCTTGCTTGGCTGTGGCCAGCATTTTCTTTTAAATAAAAAGCAGCCAGGTAAAGCCTGAAACTAAATTGTTTATCATCAGTAAACATTAGTTTACATCAATAGCACTACACTTATGTAGCCTACTTGCACATCATGCCAAGGCCACATTCTTGGGTGCAGACTGAAGTATTACGCTTTGGAAGCCCTCCAATGCAGAGGTCTGATAAAGAGCTTCTTTACTTCAGTGAGAACCCCCTTGTTGACCAGTACCTTTTCAAGCCTGTAGGTTGGCTGGGTTGCTAGAAATTAAATATACAATACATACAAAACAAAGGACTTCGTGACTGTATGTTTTAGTAAGGCAATTGTTAGAATGTTAAATTGCAGCTTGAAGCAGTTCTAAATAGTCCTTAATTGAAAACAAATATTTCCTTACTTCAGCCACTTGTTTTTTGTAGTTGAAGAAAGATGCAGACAGTTGGGGAAGAGTGGATTGTCATGTACGTGCACATTCTGGATTTGTTTCATCACAGACATCCACTTGGCAACAGTCTCCTCTCCATTTGCTGAACCTGCTGCTGACCAGTACAGGTGTTTCTTGATACTTGCCTGTCACTGCTTCACCTGTCCAAAATCCTACCTTGGACATTATCTTGTTGAGTGCCAAGGACAAATATTTAATTTTCAGAACAAATTTGGCTAACATATTGCACAGGATCAATTGTCTAAACTTGACTATAGACAAATACATTCTATTAATAATTAAGCAATAATACTTTAGGATAGATGCCACACTTCATAGTAGGGCTTGATGTCAAGATACTCCTCCTGGAAGAACTTTTATATCTGAACATGCTGGTCATTCACGCCACATTCACTATCCTAGAAACACCAGACTGTGGATTAGCCACTCCTTCTCTATAAGAACTAGAATTAACACCCAGAGGTTGTAAGCCTCCGCGAACCAAGTCAGTATCAGTCTACATACATTTTTTTATTTGAAGAAATTCCCTCAAGGCGTTCTTGAGATATCGCGTTGACAAGAATTGGACATACAAGAGGTCACAGCGACCTTGACCTTTGACCTTCCACCACTAATATCTAATCAGTTCATCTTTGAGTCCAAGTGAACCTATGTATCAAATTTTAAGAAATTCCCTTAAGGCATTCTTGAGATATCGTGTTCACGTGAATGTCACATACATGAGGTAACAGCAACCTTGACTTTGACCTTCAACCACAAAAAATCAAATCAGTTAATCTTTCAGTCCATGTGAACGTTAGTACCAATGTTGATGAAATTCACTCAAGGTGTTCTTGAGATATTGTGTTCACGTTCTGACCCAAACCAAAATATGTATATATTGTAGTAGTTATGAAAGCTGTCAGGCTTCTTGAAATGGCCACTGAACAAGCAGGTACATGTATTTATGGGACCATCGTATCCATGGCTGTTTAAAAAAGCAACCCACACATTCTTCTTAATTTCATCCTTTGGAATATCAAATAATAACACCGTACCCGGTTTTTTAACACATTCTGGAACACACTGAAAATCTCCTTTCGCCGACATGGCTTCAAGGTCGATGATGGCACAGTCGGTTATTAAAAGCTATCCTCCTAGCTAGCTAGTTGTTGAGAATTGGATATATGTAAATATCTCGCGATTCCAATTAAATATATTTTTGCTGAGGTTTATATTATAGCACAAGAAACCTAATGCCTATATCTGGGGTTAACACTAGAACCGCAGAGACTTTTTCTAATGTTACACGGATGTTTATCTCCAATGATCCTTCCACATGAGATCAGATGGCTTTAAACTAATGGACTATTCAAATATCAGCATATTTAAAAGGCTGCTATTGTGTACTGTATAGGGCCAAAACACTCAGACACACTCGCTCCCATTCCAATGAATTCCCCGAACCCAGAAGATGAAGAATGTATTGACCACTGTTTTGTTCTAGTTTTTACTGGGTATCCCCAGCCTCCCCCTTTTTTAGATTTTGGATCACTTCAGAGCGAACACGGCCGTTAAAACTATTTTTCGAATAAAATATACTAACAACAACAACAAAAAAATCATGGCTCATATGCATAACTCTGAATATAACACAATTAAAACAATCTATTTCAGTTGCTGTGCGAAGGTAAAAAACCTCCTGTTGTAATAAACATGTCACGTCTATGTGCACTTCTGTTTAGACCATGTTTATTAAAATTCTTAGGAAATGTAAAAAAAAAAAAGCATGAAATACTTTTTTATTCCTTAATCTGTCACCTAAAATTAATCTCTAAACAATTGACTGTCTGATATGACTAAGGGGACATCAGAAAATAAATTTTATTTAAAACTCAAGAACAACAGAAAGATTTAATAATTAATTTAAATAAAGTATCTGAAACCGAAACCACTGAGAACTATTTTGTAATGTATTTCAAGGCAAGGCAAGGCACTTTATTTATATAGCACATTTCATACACAAGTGTCACGATCGGCGCGCATTGGTCCATGCTCGCTCCGTGTTCCTCGTCCCCAGTGCGCACCTGTAGGCTTATTAGACCTACAGGTGCACCTCCTTAGTTGATTACGTTTTGGACTACTTAAGTTTCCCCAACAACCCCAGGAGTTGTTGGGCATTGTTTCGGGTT
>JAOEHI010001485.1:0-12588 GCA_025447815.1 Percopsis transmontana
AGGGAAGTTTGGGGTCCTCTGCTGGAGCTGCTGCCCCCGCGACCCGATTCCGGATAAGCGGACGACGATGAGAGAGAGAGACACACACACACACACACACACACACACACATAAAAACAAACCATTCCTGCCAGCTGTTAGTCTCAGCCCTCACACAGCTGTATAACGGCCCAAACCACATCTCATTAGATGTAGACAAAGAAGACCTGGACAACACGCATTTAAACACAGATATGTGTAGCCACTAATTTGATGCGTTTTCTAACAGCCTCAATAATGTCTTAAGTATGGATGTCGAGACTGATGGATGGTCCGGTGTTAGCGATGTGCTGCTTGATCACGACACCACAAAGGAATCTGTCGAATCCTTTCTTTAACCATCTGCAGGAGCAGGGACAAGCACGCACTTAAGTGTGAGCAATCCTATAGCTGGCCCTCAGCCATCAGACACACACATATCAGATGGGCATGCACGCATATAATAGCACACTTTAATTTATGTAAGCACACACAAAAGATGCGAGTAAGCATTCTGTACACACACGCGAACACGCGCCGAAGATCGCGTGTGGATATGCAGCTACACACACACGCATTCAAACATTTTTGTTTGCAGAAGGAAGCGTTGTGTGCCGCAACGGCAGATGGCCTCAGCTAAACATTTGCAATCACAGAGCGAACAAGCGTATACAGCTAGTGGACCCACGCTACTGTAGCTTCTGAAGATATATATGCCGTTGGTCTCTTATCCTTAAACACTCACTCACTTGCTCGTTCATCTTATCCAAGTTTCTCCTCTCCTTTTCTTTGCACTTTTTACCACTTCATCTCCTTTCCCCGCGTCTGCTCTGTAACAGCTAAAAATGAGGTAAAATGTCCTCTAATGAAAAAAATCAAGGCTCCTGTCCAAGTCGAAAGCGATTCTATATAGTAATTATTCCCCTCAGTACTTTTAAATGTGTACTATTATTAGAGCAACCACAAATTTCATCCAATATAATTAGAGTTGTGCCACCACTTCCAGATTTTGTGATGGAGTTTAGAAATTCACACACAGACAGACAGACAGACAGACACAGCTTTCCTGAACAACCTAGAGATGTGTTTCTATTATATTGTTTTTTGGGGGGGTTTGTCAACAAAGAATGTACATCATAGCCTATAGCTAAGGCCAACTACATCCAAATTAAACCACAGGAGGAGTTGATTCAGCTGATTAGACAAATTAAGTACTTTCCCATCCTAACAACCTTTTTCAAGAAGAAACACGTCATCAGCAAGGCGTTGCATGCATGGGCCCTTTTAGACTAAAAAACATACGCACACGCACATCCGCCCCCCTTTTGATCTCCTGTTGTTAAATCCTGCTACACCATACCGACTACTAACACAACTAAACTGAAGCTTTGAAATGTATTATCTTATAATTTCCCAATGGACAACCTCCACCACGAAACTACTTTTGTAAATGGTTTACTGGTGTAGTGTCTTCCATCAGTGGAGGGGTATGAAGTTTGGATGTGATTGCACTATTTTTATATATTTTTTACAGTAGAGACCGTATTTATGATTTCTTATCTTTTATAGAATGTAATAAAACTCTAATCCGTTCACTAAACTCCCATCCAATAAAAACACAGAATAACATCTCTCTTCTATTTCCACTCTCAGTGGGAACTCTAATATCTTAATGATACAAGAAAAAGCAGGTTCAGCTGTTCATATCACACATGTTCTGCAACTTTGACACTCAAGCTTATTCTGTCTACTGGGTTTTAATTAAAAGATAAACACAACATGTGTTGCTGATGCTTTTAACAAGGGCTTAATTTCCGCAACAGGTTATTGTACATCTGCTCCTTCAGGATGTTTTCGAAAGGATTAGCTGATTGGATTCATATCAGATGGAGCATCACAAACACAGAGGCTGCAACTATAAGGCTACGGACCCTAAACAGCTCCACATCAGCTGAGTATACACCTCTTAATGCTCTGCTAACATCAAAGAAGAGCTGACGATGACAATTTGTGAAGCTACCCACCTGTAAATGATGCTTTAATGTAAGTATCCGCACAGGCTCAAGTCCACTCAATCTACTGTAATAAGAGTAAATATTTAGTTAGTTCCACGGGAGACATGTTTGAATTTGACCAGTAACTGTAGCTTTTTTTAAAAGCTGAATTCAAGCAAGAGGCATAATGATGAACCAACAAAAAGATAATGCAGCGCCCCCTGAAAGCAGTCAGCGGCATTCGCTGTGACCAGTGTCATTGCGTTTTGAGGTTACATTTATCAATTTATCTTGGAGTGGGTGCAGCGAGTATGTTTTAAATTATTTTGCAACTGTTCTTTTTGCAGTGCCATTGGCAATACATATTGTACTAGGACCAGGCTCATATGCTATAGCCTACTGCAATATGGACATAGCCACTACAGTATAATCTGTTAACTCATAACTAGACCAAAAGGGGGCTCAATGTTTCATTAGATACAAAACACCTATTACCTTAAAATAGGTACTTATGTTAAAGTGTGTATACAGTTGGCAAAGCTTTACTCTGGTTGTATAACAATTCAGCAGAATCTCTGAGGAACCTGTTAAAGTAAATATCGGATACACAGGGAGAAATCAATATAGAGAAATAATAATACATTTCCTCCACAGCATAAATAATTGATATGGTACAATCACTTAGGTACCGAAGAAAACGACTTATTTCCAGACTACCACAACAACGTGAAGTTTATTCGATGAAAAAGACAGTATGACAACATGAATAGATGGTCCTCTATCACTGTGAGCCACTTTGCTACTATTTAAATACACCATCAAACAGTAGATTAGCTCTGATAAGATGGTCTGTATTGGGGTTGGGTTTGGCTACTTTAAATGATACTGTGGCAGGATTATAGTATTAAAGCTACTCAGCTGAAGGAAAGGCCTCTGTGTGTCAAAATAACCCTAGTATTTATAAAGACATTGAGCTTCAAAGACTAGAACAGAACATTTTATGTGTTATCATTTCATATTGTACTCTGTCTGTCAAAGTTGTCTTAGCAGTCAGCACAGAGAGAGTTTATCAGTAATTGATTGCACAGTGGAAGTGGGCGGATATCTGCCACTGCCTTTTGCCTTTAGAAAAATACATTTAGACTTTTCACTTAAAACTTTTCACTTAATCCATTACCACTGAGTACATTATAACAGCCTCTTCATTAGCAAAATAGAATGAAGTCTTGTTTTGGCCTGTGCGTTTACTGTGTTACTCGTTGCATTTTTTCGCGCCAATGACTGCTTCCATGCCTATTTTTTAAGTAATGGTTAGCTTAGCTGTAGCTCACGATGCTAATGAGCGTCTAGCAGAATACTGTGCCTTCACAGCAGACCTCATCAAAATGCGATCCCTGCTAATGCGTGCCATCATCACTGTGTTTACCTTCTCGTACTGATCAACCCATCCGGCTCATGCCATAACAGCTTCTGTCCCAAGTCTAGACGTGGACAAAATGGCTCTATGCAAAACAAGCCAGGGCAATCAATGGCCCAAGACAAACAAATAACACTGTTTCTGCGTAGCCTTTATCAATTGGTACCTTAACACTGGGCAGCTAAATAGGCTTTTAGAGGGCCCCGAATGGTGAGACAGATGACTTTCCTAAATGAGGCCTCTTCTGACACCGGCCCTTAAATCACTTGCTGTGGCAGACGGTGAAATGGAGGCCCTCTAGCATTCACTCACACTCTCTTTACAACCATGCTACGGCCCTCCACACATGAATATTTTATCCTTGGCACACACAGCCTAATACTGTAGCTATGGGCCAAAGTGCGATATGTATAATAGGTTTATATATATAATATAATAGGTTTTTTTACACAATCCATCTCTTCTGACCTCATTGGCTATGCTCGCAGTGCTGGTAATGACCGTCCATGTGGAGGGTTTTTTGGGCCACTATACCGTATACCTTGACATACCTGATTTAAAGGGGTTCAAAAGTGTATGCCCATACACATTGGTTAATGGCAATTATTTTCCCCTCTCGTCGTTTCTCTTGACATGTGAGCCGACACCTGACACCTGACATGTTCAGTTCTGTTCGGAAGATAATGACTAACAACAGTAAATATTTTATGAAAATAAAAAGAATTATCTCTTAGTTAGTATTCAACAGATTCTTTTCTAGCATTTTCTGAGCCAGAAAGAGGCCGTAACCTATCTGAGGGCTTTTTATTGAGATGCAAATGTTGACATGGGGGGGGGGTTGACACTACAGTCAAGGGTTCCATTGTTTACCCCTGGCTTACTGCTGCACTGCAATTTTATGATGATGGGATTCAAATTGATTCAACAGGGTATCATGTACAATCTGTATGTCTTTTGTGCATTCATTCATTCATTCTCTAACCTGGCACTGAGAATTTGGGAGGGCAATACCCGACATTAGTGGTTCTCCCACTCCCCACCCTATCATGCATGGATGTGTGTGCATCCAAGGGGGGTCCTGAGCATTGAAAAACGTGTATTAATAGCATTAGATTTTTTTGAACCTATTGTCAGTGATAAGGCCAAAAACAACAAGCCATCATCAGACACAGCACTTAGCTTGGAAGCCATATAACTCCATGTTGTCCAAACAACTATTAAAACAATTCACAAAGCTCAGAGCTGTACTGCTGTTTTGGTCAGCCTAATTCTCCATTACGGAAAAAGCATCAATGTTTGAATAGGTATTTTTTTATATAACTGACTTCTCAGTGATTAACTTTCAGGTAGAGTGTAAAAAGGAAATGAAAGCAAAGCTGCTGGCTGCTGTCTCTTCATTAAATTATTTCAGGAAAAAAATAGAATGGCCATGTTCTTCGTTAGAACATAACTAAAGCATCAAAGGTCATCAAACCAATCAGAATTCATCAACAGAAATAGCTTTCCACACGCACCTCTCACGGCTCATGGATGGTGTCACATCCCCACTGGTGCTCCTGGTGATGGAAGGGACATTGGGGGGCATCAAACATGAAATCTCTACTACTTTGCTATGCATGTTTGCTTGGGCTTAGTGTGTAAGCACTGCAGCATGGATCCCAGCTCTGCTCTGGTTATGTTTAATAGATTTCCCAAGTGGCTGGTAGCGTAATGCACCTATGCTACAATATGAAATGTTGTGTTCTTAAAAAAACCTTCCCATATATAGTGCATACACACATCTGTCTCTACGCCCCCCCCCCCCCACATGATGACTCGATACCTCATTTCCTCAGAGATGAGTATGTACGCTGTCATAATTACAACCGGATCTGAAATGATACAACCTCCTGCTTGACATTTTCCCTTCAGTAGGTGGCCATTAGTGTCACATTGACGACAGAACATATGGAAAATGAATAGTGTAATTGAATTCTTCTGTGAAATGTAATAAGTTTGTCTATACAGCTTGTTTCATAATACAGTGAGAGCAATGCTTTGACCTCTATAAATAGATCAGTTGAATTGGTAATCCTCAGAATGTGCTTCTCCCACTACAGGAAACCAGCGTCACATTTTCACCGATACAGTGTATCTAGGACATTAAGTGTGCTGGAGAAGTGAAGAAGTGAGAAATTATGGTTTCAAATTAAAAAAACAATCCCTAACTTCTAAATAATCTTTGACCATGAGAGCATTGCACTACTCAATGGGACTTTGTTATTCTATGGTAGGTTTACTAGTATTTGTTTGCTAGTATAGCTACTGTAAATGGTTTAAAGGTGCACTCCTCAATCACATTGTATCCCCTCCAAAAAAGCCCATTTCCACCCCACATTTATATTCTGAGATACAACTCAACAAGTTCACGAGGAGCACGCACTCACGAAGTTTGAAACAAAACGACAATGCTGGTTGGTTGAAAGCGAGAGTGCCAGCCCCTCCCACACCTGAATGCTCCACTTACCCCTTGCAGCGGTCGTATTTCCAAACAGTTCTGAGGTGCCAAAGAAGTCAAGGAGTGTCTCTTTAAGCGGTTGCTGGAAGGGCATTTTTCTGTACATGCTTCAAATGAATGTGAAGATATTATGCATTGTATGCCCTTAAGAGTAATTTGTTGCACATGGGAAGTGGAATTCATTTTGATTTGACGGTAAAATGAACAGCCCAGCCTAGCTGTTATGACATGAAAACAATAAAGTGCTTTTGATCTTATTCGTGTCTCCTTACATTTCAGCGGTCAGCTTCTTTTCAACTACACTGTCATGTTTCCCTCCTTGTCTCGAGGTTTAAAAAATGTGGTGAGTGAGTGACAAAAGATTGTTTTTCGTGACCACTTGAGAGGCATGGCTGGTCTCAGAGTGTGAAAACTTCAGATTTTCGGAGGCCCAGTGTTCATCCTGAGACAGTGAACATGACATGACTATGAATGGACCACAGTTCTGTAGATATCAACTTAAGACTTTTTTTTAGAATGGTCCCCAATAAATGGGGTTTTGCTGTAAGTCTTCCGTCCTAAGCTCTGAATAACGTCTGTGCCTGTGAATGGGGGTGACCGATTCTTCAAGCCCTTTGCTAAGAGGTGTGTGACTGTATTCCTGTCAGGCATTGTTTGCATCTCATGCTTGAGATGCATAAATAGGAGGGTCAACGCTTTTATTTACCCCCGGTGTTCTCAAATGTAAACGCAAGTCTTGGCTTCCTGTTCCGCGCTTGGCATAAAATTAACAAGCCATTGATTCCTTAAATATCTTCCCACAGGTCTTAGTGGAGCAGAATCCTGATTGGTGCAGTTTTACCTACTGTAAGCAAGGCAAGGCAAGGCACTCTAAAACAGAACTCAAAAACAATGCATAAAAATACATTTAAAAGAATAAAAGCGCAAGAACAAGCATTTCAGTTGAAAAATAAGAGATAACGTAATAAAATCTAAATGACAAAAAAGTGCAGGGTTTGCAAATTAGCGGAAGGCTGCAAGCGCTTGGCTGGCACTTATACTGGACTTCTAGGTCTGTTTTCGGGAAACATCCCGGGTGACGGAATAGCTTTTCAGAGATTCACATCCCTCTACTTTCGATTCATCATGTTCGTAAATGTTATTTCAGGGGCTCGTGCGGGCAATTTTTCCCAAACCCCTCACCTCAAGATATTCAAAGGAGTTATATCACAGTATTGATCATTCTTTGTTGAATAAACCTTAACATCACAATGTTGTAGGCATGTTAGCATTATTATTCCATTCCAATAACAGTACACCTGCTGTATATTTTTAGAGTATAAGGCAACAAGATTAGCCTTATCCCTGTTTTGATATTTAGTAAGATGTTTTATATATTTCTGAGGACATGACTACAGTTCTGTCCTCAAGGGTCCATTTGATTTTCTGTGCATCCCTGTAGTACACAGAAAGTCAAAATTAACCCCCCAAAAGGATAGGATGCAATATTGAAGTTAAAAGGCTGAAAACACTTAAATTCAAGGGGTGAACATTAATTACTTACCACAGTACAGTGCAAAAACGAAAGCCCACAGTGATAGTTCTTACATGCAGTAATTATGTATGCAACACAGATTTTACCCTTTGCATTTATAAGGCTTCAAACTCTTCTATTTCATTTTAATGACTGCAGACAATCTTTTTTTCTCCCCATGTTTATTGAGCGGACATAGCAAGATGTGACCAATGGATGCAGATGGAACTTTGTGAAAAATGCATGCATTATATAGAGTTTGAATTTCAATTTGGACTCACTGACTTTGCTGTGAAGTGTAAGATCCACGACTGACATGGGCCTTTTTATTTATCGTGTTGTACATCTTTGACTGTGACTTGACTAGCTGAAATGCTGGGGCGTTGATTTGACATTTGGTGACATTTAGCACTGGAATGTGAATGACTGGGTCTTAATATGAAAGGTCATGCCACCCAGGACAGTTTGCCCACTAGACCTGAATTATGTCTAGACTTTTGTGTATTCAGAGTACAAATAAACGTATTTTTGGCCACTCAAATGATGTCTACTTTATAATGAATCAATTATGCTGGAATACATTTTTTATTCTTTTAGTCATTCACATTTCATTCATTGTATCCATGCAGAATTCTGTAGAAATACAATTCTTATTTTATTTATATTGTTCCAATATAAACCAAAGCTATTCTTCTCCACCTGCTTATGTCTTTACTTGAATACTGAACCACTTATGATGGTCTGGCGCACAATGGTTTCGAATTGGACTGGGACTGTGGGGGACATCTGTGATGGGAAGGTGATGATGAAAAATACTGTTGCAGCCCACAGTAGCTTCTAGACCAACCTCTGTAAGAATCAATGGTTGTGGTGGGCTCTGCTGAGTCTGTAGGGAGTACAGTTCAGCCCAGCTAATTACTGTTCATTTTAAAAGTCCATTTGCTTCTGGGACACTAGTGGTTTTCTGTCTCCAGTGTTGCCTTGCTGAGGAGTTGTTTAGTAATGTTTCATTAAATTTGGACAATCGGATCAGGTTGTTGACTAAATGTAGTCCCCAAAGGTAGCCAGAAGAAGACAAGTTTAAAGCTACAATACAATTATTTTCAAGTCAAATACAATGATAAATTGATTAACAAGTACAACATAATGTTCAGTGATACATACTGTATAATTGTACAATTTTTTTTGATAAAATCAACTTTTTAGACAAGCCATGAACAACAATGTTGACCAATATTCATTGAATACATTTTAATAGCTCTGTGTGAGAACTAAGCTCTTTTGAAATGCATATGCAAAGGCATTGTTGTTTGGTCTGAATCTGCAAGAAACTATTCTCTCCCCTTCCCATACAGTCACATCCATTAGTGTAGTTGTGTTGTGTTTCAAACATAAAAATGACCTGGGGTACAAATATGGGGTTTTGAGGGTGCTATAAGGAGTGCACCTGTTAACTTCACTAGTTTCCGACGCCGGCACACCAAAGCAATAATATCTCCAGGGAGCTGACTGCAAATCACATCTTGTTGACAAATCAAATCAAAAAACATCTAGCTAATTATCTAGTTCTGCCAGCAGGTCTTATCTCCTCATAAGTGAGCACACATTCACCAGAACTGTCTGCCAGTTAGCGAGGTGAAATATGCAGGGAGATACACAAAACACTAGGCTCCAGCTACCCTCCTCCAAGGGTGGGCCTGTTTTTTAACAATGTATTTTGGTATTGCATGTGTATTGGTTGTAAGTCACATTTCTACGCCATGTTGTTTACAGTCTGAAAAGACACCCAAAAACCATGTGTATCAATAGTGTATCAATAACCCACCCGGCACAGCCTGTAAGGCTAGAAGAAACCTGTAGCCTACTCCTTTTTCTTTACAGAGAAGCTCCCAAGTTTGATCAATTTCTGATCAAATTGAATTGATAGGGGATTTGATTGTTGGGCGTATTATTTTTGTATTATTTTAAAAGTGCATTCCTTGATTGCGAGAACCCCCAAAAGCCCACTGTTTATGTGCAGAACAATGTGAGCCTATGAGCAGAGCAGGGAGAGGAGTAGAGAGGAGTAGAAGTCACCCAGCACTTGGTTTGAGTTTCAAACCAAAACAGTGGTTTTAACCAAAGGGAAATTCCAGGCACACATTTTGAAATTGTACCTTTAAACCAAGCTATTAGATGGCCAAAGGGGTGCAGTGAAGCCAGAGGGGAGAAGTGAAGCCTTCAAGCAGTGCTGTCTTAGGTAAAGCTAAGAGACAGGCTCATGTCGAGGTATAGATAAGGGGGCATCGATTGGCTTGTTCTGTGGGGGTTCACAATCACAGCAGGTGCTTTCAGGCAGGTAGGGGGGGGGGGGGGCTTACTGCTCAACCAGCAGGCATGGGGGATGAATTGGAACATGGGCTGACAAGACACAGCTTAGCAGCAAATGGTAGCCTACCCGCAGGAGAGTACACGCATTAGCGCCCGCTAAATGTGATGCAGTGTGGAAAAGTTAGTCCAAAAAGTTATACTATACCGTGTGATAAATCTTTAATTTCTGCTACATTACTTCTGAATTGCATCAATGTTCTGTATATCTATAAGAATAATACACAAAGCCACTCAACAGTTTTTTTCTCTTTGTGCTTTAAAACAATTAACTTTTTGTACAGTATGTACAGGGGGCAGAATAGTCTAGTGGTCTAGGTGTTGGACTCTCAGCCTGAAGGTTGTGGGTTTGAGCCCCAGAGTTGGCCCACCAGTAAGCATCCTTGAGCAAGATGCCTAACCCCTATCTGCTCCATGTAATTGTAAGTCGCTTTGGATAAAGTGTCTGCTAAATGACCTAATTGTAATTGTATGTAACACTCGTTCAACTGTATCACAGTACAGTAATGATTTAAGCCCAGCTTTTGGCTCGTTACTAGCGGCCGTGAATTCGCTGAATTGATAAAATGACATGCACGTACTGTAGACAGGGGTGGGTGTCTGCTGTAAAACGTCGAGTGCCCCCACATTCTAAGACGGATTGCTGCGACATCCTCATGGGATACCAAATAATCATTACTTTAGGGCTTGGATGGCAATCAAGCATATTTAATATGTCACACTCAAATTACGCAACGGCATTAACAAAAGCAGTTTGATTAAATTCATCCTTTGCAAGAGTAAGGGAATTTTTCTCGCATTATTTTCAATTATGCTGTCTGAATCCCAGGCGTTTAATGCACAATGCAAACAGATAAAAACCTATTTTTTAAGATACACATTATCATTTGGTGCTCTATCGCGTCCTCCCTTTGTTTCTCCTGAAAGTGAAACTGCGTGTGGGTTTATTTAATAATGTGCATGACAGTCCCGTTTGTGTGTGTGTGTGTGTGTGTGTGTGTGTGTGTGTGTGTTTGTGTTTACAGAGCCCAAGAGTTTCTTTACAGAGGTCTCTATTTAAGGAAGGCAATAAGACAGGCAATCTCAGGTGGGCTGGGTGGCCCACTGTGGCTTCTACTTAATTAATGACACACCATCTGTCTGTCTCCAATGAAGGGAGACCACCACCTGCTCTGGCTTTGATCTCACCTGTCTATTTGTTTGTGTGTGTGTGTGTGTGTGTTGTCGTAGACCTTCTATAGACCACTGTCCGGGACCCAGGGTTTGGTTTCAGTTTATTCAAACTGTGAATTTGCTCATTTGTATAGTATGTATATCTATCTATCTATGTATTTGGATCTTTATGCTCTTTATTTTCCTTTATTTACCTTGTTTTGTTCCTGTTTTGTCAAATTTTAATTAAGTTTTAACACAGGTTGTATAAAACTATGCATGTAAACTGTGTTGAGTTACTGTAATATTGTTTTTAGCTATGGTATTACCCTTGTGGTAATGACATCTCTTAGCTCATGTGATGTTTCTGTTCTCTTTTTGGGAGTTCTTTAATTTCTTTTCTTTTATGTAAGATCTGTTGAGACTTTGTAACACACTTTAAATAAACCTCCATGCTTATGGGGAGACGTGTTTGTTGTGTTTATGAGTTTTGCCTGAAGGTTTCTCTTCATTTGAAAGTGTTCAAATCAAACTCTGGAAATTGCTTATTATATACGGCGCCAAAATGCTTCTATATTTGTGCCTTTGAAGACTGACTATTATTGTGTGGTAAATTGCATCTCTTGCAGCACAATTAATCTCTTCATTGATCTCAGCTGTCATTGCAGCCACGGCCTGTGCACTCTCCCCTGTCAATGCTGAGACTGAAGTGTCCCCTTTTAAAAGTCAAGGTGAGTCATCAATATCCCATGTTGGAAAAGGAACGCAGAACAGACCATGCAGCCTTTAACTCCGTCAGACAGCAGAGGTAAGGCACGCCTGGCTTGCAGTTCAATCTCTCTCTCTCTCTCTCTCTTTATCTAGAGAGCTTTCTTTCTCAGACAAAAAAAACACTCAACAGTTGAAATGAAAAGAGACAGTTCTGGTTTGTCATTGAGCGTGGTTGAAGTAATTTTGTCCCCGTGCACAAACTTTTATTCACCGTCAGGTGTTCCTCAATTTCAAAAGCGACTATTATTTCAGCCCTTCATCTTTAGAAAAGACGTCTTTTAGAACTTGGTAATTATTAACTTTGAATCACTTCACAGTATTTTTTCTTGTCAAATTAAATATTTCCCAAATGAATACCGAGAGAGATAGGGAGTCTGTCTAGGAAGTCTTGAAGGACTTACATTTGTGTCAAACATCACAGCGTTCCCTTGTGAGGCCCTCCTGATATCACAAGACTGCACATCAGTCTGAAAAAGAACTACCAGCCAATCAGCGCCCAGGTGCGCAGTGCCGATAGCAAGACGTGCCTGTTTCAGGAAACCATGTCCACGTGGTTCCTTTTCCTTTTCTTCGTAGGGTGTCCAGTCGGCTGTGTTAGAAAATATTCAAATCTTCAATGTCAGGGAAAATATATTTTAATACTTTATATATCTTATAATTACACATATGTGTATTTGCCTACATATATGTGTTTTAGTATGTGTATTATGAAAGCAAGCATGGGTTGAAAATGGTCAGATTGCCCTTCAGGAGGAAATTTATGTAAGAGACAGCTTTAAGGATGTAACAGCGGTGTGTAGAGAGCGAGAGTAAGCGCGAGCCCGAGGAACACAGACAGGCGGGATTGCCGGAGAAAACG
>JAOEHI010001486.1:0-12588 GCA_025447815.1 Percopsis transmontana
GCCCCCTACTGGCTGGGAGTCCAACACCCAGACCACTAGACTATCCTGCCCCCTACTGGCTGGGAGTCCAACACCCACAAATTCCACAACCCATAAACAAGAACAAACTTTTAGAAAAGGCTCTTCTATAGGCCTGAGTCAGACGTATTGACCCAATGAAACAGGCATATTGATTGAAGGCTGAGACAGCAACACCGGTGTGGAAGGCACTTAGAGATAATTATGAAGGTGTAAATGGTTCAATTGCAATCTAAAGCTAGTGGTCATTAGTGAGTACTCGTGTAATACACGGGCGGGCAACAGATTCATTTACAATCACAATCCTCGCCCGATCCAAGGACTGGGGGTGCTACAGCACTGGACTATTGACTGGGCCATAGCCTACGAGTTGGACTACAAAATAAATTATATATAAAATAATATTTTGAAAAATCTAAGGGGTGTATATTGTGAAGGGGCCATAGACGAGTAAAACAAAGTTGGTTTCATGTTTCTAGGCGAAAACGCATCCCGAGGTATTACAAATTAAAATGTCAGACTTTGACTTTGTCCCTAGAAATCCTCCGCAGAGCGCCACTACAGCGAGCTTGAGCTCATCTAGCCCACAGCCCACTCCCAAAGTCCAGGCACGGCACATAACGCGCTGCCAGACCAACTGGGACTCGATGCGGAGGATTGCGGTTTTGTAGTCTGCTCGTTAGTGCCGCATTTCGGCACAGCGAATTCCTGTGGAATATCCAATACCTTTCTAACTTCACCTTGGTGTTGTACCGTACCGCCAATTGTATGTCCAATTTATTGTTGTTTCGTCCGAGGCTGTTTTTTTCCCCCCGTTAGAGCTGAAGCCGTTTAGTCTGAGGATGTCCCAAAATGTCCACCGTACGTGTGCCACCTGTCGTGGTGTTCCTGAGAGCACTTCCAGCGATACAGTGCGGCTGCGGGGATGTTATGAGACCTGCTGGACAGCCAAAGGCAAAAAGAAACGCCGATGACACGGGGGATTAACATCACCTGAACTCGAGTGTCAGGTCACGGCAGAGGAGAGCGGCTGGCTAGTGCAGAGCCGCAGTGACACGAGGTCTGGGAAATGAATGGGGTCAACTTGTATTTGCTTGCTCCTCAGCACCGGGTGGGTCAGCATTTCCTGCCCCGAGATTTTTTTTCTTTTTCTCTCGTTTGGAAAAGCTTGTGGACCGCATTTATGCGCTGCGTGGGTACACTGTACGTCTCCATTGAAGTCAATGTTAGCGAGATTCTTTTTGGCAGACCCTTATTTTTTATCTTGTCTACAAAGAACTTTGACGGTCCAAGCCTTTATGGCCCCATATCCAACTGTCATTTGGGACAGACTTTTCTCCCTTCCAGCAGAACGTTCCGTTTCAGTTGGTGTTGTACTCCTTTTTAACATGCCCTCGCTTGATTGGCTATATGAGTGGGAGTGTCACGATAGGTCAGAGATGATTGGTTTTAATCCAGAAATGATTGGAGAGAGAGAGAGAGGGAAAGACTTCTGTTTAGGATGGCAATGGGGACATGGGTATCAAAGTATAGGATAGCCAGCCCAATTTAATGGACTGGAAAAGTAAAGGCTGTGGATCATTTTTTTCTCTCTCCAACAGACTCTCTCTCTCTCTCTCTCTCTCTCTCTCTCTCTCCCTCTCTCTCTCTCACACACACTTAAGGGGCACACACACACACACACACACACACACACACACAGTTAGCTAGCTGAGCAACACATCTCTGTTCCAAATGAAGGGAGGACCTAAGATTCCAAATGAAGCGGGCGGTGTGTGATGACCCTATTAGTATTTTCGGCGACCGCGGAGCTTCTCCTGACCTGGGAACGAGAGATACGGGCAGCCAACGGACCTCCCAACGTTTCCGCCCCCCGCCGCCGCCCATTTCACCGCGTGTGCTTTCCGCCGCAGCACCCCTCGGCGTAGCTCTGCAATGAACCGACCAGATGTCGCCTGGCTAATGCCTTTCGGTGCCACAAAAGATGCTAGCTTGGCCTGCTCTCCCAACATGGCGGGGGTGTGAATGGAGTGGGAGGGTTATCTTGGCACCGACTGGCGGGGCGACCATATGGCGTGCCAGCTAGCTTGATCCTGCTGGCACCTCAGCCCGCCCTTACCCTCTGGCACATTTCATTCTCACCAGAAGGCGGCCGCGAGCAGCATGAGCTGCACTAACATGTTGCAGTCTACACCTGGGTGTCCGCTTAGAAATACAAATGAACGAGCTGGTGTCCAGTTGTGCGGCAATTACCCACGATCCAATTTTGAGGAAAGTTATAGTTTTGAGCCAAACGTGATTGACACAAGACAGAGACAGGAAGTACCTGAGGGAAAGTGCTCATTGATTGGCCAGTTGTCCACCTGTAAAGTCGCATTGCCTCCATTCCTGGTGAATCGAACCAGGTGGTATTTACCATCGTTGACCGCCGTTGTGGCCTCCTTCACGCTGATGTCCACCGTCCCGATGTTGAACGTCACACTCACTTTGCCTTGCTCCTGAAGGGGGAAACACAAGCGGAGAGAGGAGAGAGTCATTAGGCTCATTCAGGACCTGCCACGCATTCACACAGACGCCTTAATGGCTGTCGGCATTAAAAATGCATGGTGTGATTTTGGAGCATTTCCATTCAAGATGGTAAATTACAGGCTTCATACAGCGTGGGATGTTACTTTCCCCCTAGCTGCGCCAGGCTAGCCACGCGGCTAAATTTAAATGGAATGTCAAACGTTATACTGGATCACTGCTATTGAGTGATTTCTGTGGTCTTGTCAGCTTTGGACTGCCCACTTAAACATCGGTGAAGTTATTCAAAATAATGCACGTCATTAAAAAATGACAGAATTGTCTGTTCTAAGGGGTCCTTCAGTGCCACAACTATATTGTGAGTGCACTACACTTAAAAACTACCACCACATTTCAAAACCAGGGAATTTAAAAATTGCCGGCTGAGAGCATATTGTGCATTCCACCTCTTCTTGTGCAGTAATGAAACCCAACAAACTGGCGGTAAAAATAATGAATTGGCCGGGGTTAGTGCCTTTGGCTAAACCTCAATAAACCTGAGGATGCTAGCTAGCCAGCTATGCTTCATTATGCCGCCGTGATGTGATGAAAATAGGCTGTCAGAAGACATTGTAATGATGAATAATGCGCCCTGCATCCTGTCACTGCAAACCTGGCTGGACAGTCCCTTTAGCGGTTACCAACCGTATGGCCAAACACCTTATTTTATGCGTGTGATACTAAGGCAGTTATAGCACATCCACAGAGGACCTAATAGTTCCAAGGCTCATCTTTCCTCCCCATAACTTTCAGGAGGTGCCAGTTGGTTTTGTCACGGTTGCTTGTGTATTCATGGGGACCCAGGCGTTACAAGAAAAAGGGTTTAAAGCAAACGCGGGGCTCGGGAACGTTGCGATGGGGGAAAGAATGGTGTTTTAATCCCCCACCGGGAACCTCTCGGTGTAATTACCTACGTTAGAAGCCGGGAGCAGTGGGACCATTTCTCATAACAAATCCAAAATTAGGAGAGCATGAGCTGGAGGTGATGAAGACACAGGCGTAATTGATCAACTGAGAGCTCGGCCTAGTAGAGACTCAGCTGGAACATAACAATGTGAGGCTGAATTTGGTTGTCAGCCGCACAGCATTGCTAGACTGCTTTGACTACTTTGGCAAAGCATTTAATCTTGCTGACCTGTATTTAACTTCACTATAGCTCGCCTAATTGCTACAGTATAGTCTTTTATACTGGCCCACCATTTAACCCAGCCCACCTGAGTTTATCATTCTCAACAGTGCCCTAAATCTAATAATAGACAATCTGTTTTTTTTTGCATTTTATAATATCAAAGCACTCAAATCACCCAATCACAGTGACACACACAATGTCTAGGTGCAATGTTGATACACACACCGCCACGCCTGTACTGTATGCTGACTTTCCTCGGGTTAATAAGATCTCGTATTTTCTCCGCATTACTCTTCCTGCATTTATGAAAAAGTGTACAATATATGAGGTCAGTAAAGAGAAAAGATAAGAGCTTTTTCATAAAGTTTCCAACGGCCTCCAAACTAGAGACCTTGGAAATTCTTGGAAGAAAACAGCCCTAAGCTCTCTATTCAGACTTCTCAATTAGGAAGGTGTAGCTGCTGTTTAGTTGCAGAGAGGCAGTGCAGCCTAGTTGAGGCGGAAGACTTTTCTAGTAGAACGAAGCAGCTCTTTCCTACAGCTACAGCTTACAGTGACGGCTAAATCACTCTTTGTCCGGTGATAAAATACAATAGGGTATGACATTATGGTGTGCTTGTGACCACAACACATGGAACCGCGCAGAGAGGCTTCTCCAGCATAACAATCTAACTGTACAGCTTGGGCAGATAATGGAAAAATAATGGCGCAGGGGACATGAGAAATCCATCTGGTAAAAAGCCGAGGTAGAGCTCAATGTGGGGGCGTGATGACTACCTCAACGCCCACTTAACGTCTCATTTGGAGAGGCTGTAAAAGCTCTCCTAATTGAAGTAGTTATTAAAATGGAAGCAGCACTTAGGACAACATATAACATGTGCGTGGATGGTCGCAGGCTGGAGTGTGTGCGCGAAGGAGAACGCCGAGCACACATCAACAAGGTGCTGTGTGCGTTGTGTGTACGAGCGCGTCCCACACACAAATAAAATAACACAAACCCCCTCTACAACAGCTCTGACAACAAGGCACATCCACCGTGACCTTCAGACACTCTGTCGGTGCCGGCTCTCCCGCGGAGCTGCATTAAAACAACACCGCCGGACGACTAATGTCTACGAGCAGAGACAGACCACCAGCCCCCCTGGCCGTCAAACAGCCGCACACCTCTGCGACCGGTACTCTGTGTGTGCAGAACCAGGTGGGTTGGCGTGTGGTCCCGCCTTTCAATGCCACATCTCTCTCCCTCTCCCCCCCTCTCCCTCCCCCGCTCCCCCCCTCGTCTTCTCCTCTGTGTCACCCGTGTGTCCGGGTAGCCCTCTCCCCGTTCCCGCCATCCATCCACCTGCCCGGTGCCCACGCCCGCGCTGCAACATTGTTTGATTGACAGATCCAATTACGTTTTTTATTGGCCTGTCGCTGGCGAGGCGGGGAGGCACTTCATTGTCTCCCGAGCAAAGGGAGGGAGGGGGGGAGGGGGGGGAACAGCTATTGTTCTCTTCGTGGAAAAGATGATGGCCACTATTCCCGGGGTAAACAAATGATTCACTTTTTTTCCCCCGGCGCACGCACGTGGACGCACGCACGCAACCGCGCGCACGTGCGCAATAAATGTACACACAAGCACACAACGTTGCGTGAAAGATGCATTTCCTTTTAATAACCCCATATCCCGAAAACAAACAAAAAGCAGTGTTATCATCTCACTTGTACTTAAAGGCAAACAACATACATCACAATTGAGTTGAGTGGTTACTATTACGACGCTTTTAAATCCTAACACGCCTCTCCAAGTGCTTTATTTGATCTCTACACTAAGCAACACTGTTGCCATAGGCATAGAACATTAGACTAGGTGCTGGCAGGGGCCTCCGGTGTGAAATTGGTTGTGTGCCTGTGGTATGTCTGAGGTATGTGTCTGTGTCTGTGTAATGAAGACTGATAAAGGTAATTGCAGTTATGCCGGCTCCCCCCCGCCGGTGTTAGCCAGGCCACGTGAGGGGGTACACGCTGACACCAGTAATCAGGCCCGTCGCGATCCAATTCTAGCCCGATCGATGCCTCCAACACACGGAGAGCCCCAGGCACACAGGGAGAGACAGAGACAGAGAGAGAGAGAGAGAGAGAGTCAGTGGAAGCGGAGGTAGCCTATCCTGCAGGCGGCCATCACAGCCCTTAGTAGACAGCTGCTATTCTGGGGACGGGAGGCTCACAATAGACCTCATCTTCAGCTCGCTGAATGGAAATTCTTCCAATCCATGGGCTGAGACGGATAGGTGCATCTGAAAAAGCTCATTCATAGCAGGTTGGACAACTAGTGCATTCAACTCCACAGAGGTTTGGGGGGGGGGAGCTGACAAAAGAGGCGGCATTGCAGATGGCGAATTAGTTTATTCGGTAGAGCAGGTGGCTTCAGGAACCACATACGTGGTGAAAGTGTGTTGCAACACACTTTCTGGAGGTCGGAGGAAAACTTTGATTGAAACCTGCTACAGGCAAAGAGGTTCTAGTGGGATGACTTGTGTGGATCTATATAAAGTCTCAGTTGGGGTGGTGGTGGTGGTGGTGGGGGTTCGGATCTGATATCAAAAATGTGAACATGTCCCTGGGTAGGGGTTAGGGTTACATATATACCCCCTTTCATCTGACATCAGCGCTCAAGTTAGCTCCTGTGGTCGGGAGCCATCAAAACTGGATCATGGAGGCAGCGGAGGCACAATCAATAGACCAGAGACGGCGGGATAACGTGAGAGGATTCATGCACCCGGCCTTCGCGCCGCTCATCGGCGGTAATTGACACAGATAACTGGCGGATGGTGTTCTGATTTGTAGCTGTCGGCTCTCGTGCGCGTCACAGTCTCAAGGCGCGGACGATTTGCCAACGGCTCCACGTAGGCCTACTGTTCATTTAGGGAGCCCTGAACCGAGGGGACAAATACTGTATGTGTGGGTATGTTGATTTGTTATGGGCCTGAATTTATTTGTTTGAAACTCTAGAGAGAACACACACTTTCTGAAATGTCAAAAAACAAGGCATTATCAAAGCACTCAAGTAGGCAGTAAGCAATTTTAGGGTGCAAAACAAACTCGACGAACCTCAATACACTTGTCCCATTACCTCTAACTTCAGTTGAAACTAATGGGGACAGCCAAGTAGGTTAGTCAAATGGAGAGGGCTTTTGACTTTTTAACGGTCCATTAAATTCATTCATTAATTGACTAAACCTCAACCTTCTAAAAATTCGGCAGTGCAAAGAAGGCCATGGGTTTTACATTGCCAAGACCAAGACAGTGTCAAAGCCTTAATGGAGATCTACTCAGCAGTAATGCATTAACGCTACAATTTAGGGACTAACAACAGCAAGGCACTCAATTCGGGAAGATAAAGTAAAGGTTTTTAAATAAATGACAGCGGGTTTTGGCACGACGTTGCCAAGTGAGAGGTAAGTACAGTCTTCATGTACCTTAATGCGCTACTCAAATAAACATTCCCCTGAAAACTGTGGAATTCTATTAATCATTAATTCACTCAAACGTTCATTTAAACACCCATCACTGGTTGAGAGCCCGTGTGGGAGGATACAAGGCACAAAGGGCCCCCTGCTTTTGAAAAATTGATCAAGCCTAAAAGAAGCCATAGGCCTCAGCCGAGCTATTTTTCACACCTGACAGAGTCGGGAACAGCCTCGTCGAATGGACGGGAACAAAATGGCTTCCACGTGTCTTTACTTAGCACCACTGTAGGTAATTGCCAGGGTAATACAAGTGAGTCCATTACACAGTTGGCTAATGTCCGGGAGTGCCAGCCGTTGTTAGTCCCCGCAGCAGACGGAGAAAAGAAAAGCGAGTCGCTGCATTTTTAATCGGAACACAAGCAGCGGCATTGCGGGGAGGGTAACAGTTCTGACTCCTGCGCTCAATGTCAAACTCTGAGGCTCACTCTTTGATCCTCTGCTGCGGAATATGAATCGCACAGGGTCAGGTCTTATCAATTATTTACACCCCCCTCTTTCTGTGTTTCCTGTTTGTCCGCTCCTGTGGCTGTTAACTTGCCTTGACAGTAATGGTGGAGGGCCTGGTGGAAACATTTATCAGTGTAACCACAGAGTCCTCCATGGTCCATACGATCACATTCTCTGCCTCTTGGATCTGGGAGCACTGACTTGAACTTTTTACGACTACTTTGAATAACCATTTCTTTTCATTTAGATTCAGACGAGTTCACAGATGACCATTTTTATTCGTTAAAAAGTTAAAATGTAGGAGATGGACAGATGTATAATCTATATGGATTACATTGGTGCTAATCAGGGTACTGAACACCCAAAAGTAATAAGAAGACACAGATATAGGCTGCTAGAATGAATGTAGCCGGGTGTTTTTGTGAAAGACCGCAAAAACGCACATCCTACACGCCGGTGTAAACAAGCTAATATGCTATTCTGCTATCGGCACCAACCCGGAGAACACCACGGCATGCAGACTTTGCGAGGCTGTTGCTTTGGTTGGTGTAATCCCAGTGTCAGACCACCTGCACTAAAAGGAATCACTGAAACACATTAATAATGTAGGCTGTGGTAGTCACTATGCCTGGCTGGAATTATAGTTGCCATCACTACGCTGTATCATTGAGACCGCCTGGGTTTTTCCTGCAGTTCAACTTATATAATAATAATAAAAACGCCGCTCACTTAGTCCATCTAGAGTTGTATGGTCAATACTATTTCAAAAGGTATTGAGTGTTGTGCTGATTCTCTCGCCCGACTCCATTCGGCAGAAGTAATTCTAATGCACGTAGCGTAATTACAGCCCTGCAAAGCCGCAGAAGTGTAGTTAAACCTCAGCTGTAAATATTCCATCCTTGGCAGGCTGACCCGAGGGGGCCGCACACATATTCATCTGAATCACCGGACGCGGGGGGGGGGCATCGGCCACCCGCCACCGTAATCAAGCTCAGCGCCTCAACGACACACAAAGACGTTCCATCCGGCCAGGCATGTGTGTATATTAACACTGAACAATTGGACTGATGTTTACCTTTTTTTTCGTGAGCAACATCTGTTTAGGAGAGGCAGGGCCGTGAATTAAGAGCTTCAGTTCATTCTCTCAGTGAAAATCAGCACGCAGGTCCATTAAGGAGAAGAGCAGGTCCGTGACCCGGCACTATGCTGGGCGTTCCCCGCACAACGGGGGCGAGAGAGATCCAATGAATAGGATTTGTGCTGGATGGAATAATGCGCTGTAAAAGTCCATTAGGGACTGGGCTCATGAAATTGAAACAGCTTGGTGATCAAATTAAAATCTGTTCGGCAGATATTTAATTTGATGTGCTGCTGCATTAGGGCACTTTCTGTTTGGTAGCCCTGGAATGAAGCGGCACGCCATAAATCAAGCGGCGGCTACACAAATCATAGTGTATCCTCCCGCTCTCTCATTTTTCAGCAAATAAGGAAAAACAACCACCAGAAGTGTAATTTGTAGAATGCGAGACAACAACTGCCGCGAACTCAATTCTGAATAAAAACACCCCGTATCGCGCTTTCCCGCTCAAACTGGAGCCGCGAGGTTCTTTTAGGTGGGAGGGAAATTACAAAAATAACGGAGACAGATGGAAATACGAAACGTTAAAATGTCACCGGCTGAATCTCGTGACCTTTCCACGCATTTCTCCATAGAGAATACCTTCGGTCGTGGCAGGGCTCGCATCGCTCCGACCGCGTGACAGGTTGTGACAGGTTGAGATCTCTTGAACAGGACCGCTTGTTTGAGGCGGCTGCACCCCGGTGAATGACAGAATCTACGGAGGAATCCCCGATACCAGCGCACCACACAGCCGGTTTGGCCAGAAAACACAGACAATAGCGGTGGATGCTTTAATGGAACGGACGCGGTCGCCAGTAGCAGTAACAGAACTGGAAGTAGCTTAGATCTTCTCGCCTTTGAACATCAAGCAAAAGCCGGGGACCCCAATTCTTGGAGAGAGATTGAGAGACAGATTCTGAGAGAGAGAGAAAGTGAGAGAGAGAGAGGGAGAGAGAAGGAGAGAGAGAGAGAGAGAAGGAGAGAGAGAGAGAGAAAAGGAAAAAGAGAGAAAGACAAAGGGAGAAAGAGAGAGAGAGAGAGAAGGAGAGAAAGAGAGAGAGGGAGAAGGAGAGAGAGAGAGAGAGAGACTTCCTTTCCATCTGTTTGTATGCATACAGCATTCCGGGCACAGCCTCCGATAGACAGGCTGACGAAAATCAGAAACACGCACGCACACACACACACACAGAAACACAGCAACCCAGCCTCCCAGAAAAAAAAAACATGGCAATTTTCTGTCGCCATCCTTGTATTTTCAATATCGTCTGCGCGTGCTGCATAAACATTAGCGTGCGCTAACACCCACACAGCCCCGTAGCAGGTGCTAAAGAGCGAATGCTAATTGCTGGCGTGCGCTGCTAGCAGGCTAGGCGGTCGAGCGCTGCGATCTTTAGCCTGGACGAGGAGCGAGTGGCCGGTCCAATCACAGGAGACGACAAGGCGGGAAACAAAAAAGGCCTCTTCTGTCCTCTGTTGGGGGGTTCTGAGGGGCCAAGACCCGCTCCAGAGCTAGTTGGATGGCTCTGAAGCACTCTGGCAGCGGAGCGGGGGAGTGGGGGTGTTCTGTTGCCAGGGGTAACCTGCTCCAGAGTGGGACCCGTGTCCCGCACTGCCTTGCTTGCCGTGGTGACAGGAGATGAATGGGGGGGAAAGAGAGAGAAGGGGAGGTGGAGAAATATTAAATATGTTTATCCTACAAGGCCATGAGGCAAGCGGCGGGGATGTCTGAATAAAAATATCACTGCATTTAGGATTCATAGCTTCACATTCACATCACTGACGTTACAAGCGGAACATTTCCTAAAGACGCTAGCTGTCTTCGCCACGGCCAGCCACAGCTAATTAGCCGTACTTGCTAGCTTGGTTTACGGCAAAGCAAACAGCAAGCGAGTGCCGGCCGCCAGCACGCCTCCCAATGACTGACATCGTGTCATTGGGAGGCTGACATCGTGGCCGCCTCCCCGCCCCCTAACAAGTCTCCGGCGGCGAGGGTTCAGAACACACGACGGGCGACATACGCCAGCTCCACGTGGGCACGGCTGTCATCTCTGCTTGGTGCCAGTCAACCATCCAAGTCTCGACTCCTGACTGTAAATCTCTAATGTGTGACTGGGTCCAGCGCATCAGAGCGGCGACCACAACAAACGCCTTCGCACAACCGTCAAACACACGGTGAGCTCAGATGGTGATTGGTTAAAAATAAAAATACATTTTGAGCGGATATGAATGAATATCTCTTTTTTTTTTCCCCCTTCTCAAATATGAAATTCTATCTCTAGATAGGTGGTTGATGATTGGTGGAGGGCTGGAAGAGATAAAATAGTAATTTTCTGTCAACAGGAGTAGGTAATGTTGGTAGTCTAGCTATCAAGCCCCCCTGCAGAGAGGCAGCATGGGGTCTCTCCTTGCTGTCCAAATGTGTCACCGCTCTTTGGGAACATGAAGTTGCCTTCATGTTCTCAGAGACACAGATGATGTGGAGATAAGACAACACAGGGAGCTAGGGCAGAGAGAGAGAGAGAGAGAGAGAAATTAAACGAGAGAAAGCTAGGAAGAAAGAAGGCAAGAGAGAGAGAGAGAGCAAGAAATGAAACGAGAGAAAGCTAGGAAGTAAGAAGGCAAGAGAGAGAGAGAGAGCAAGAAATGAAACGAGAGAAAGCTAGGAAGAAAGAAGGCAAGAGAGAGAGAGAGAAAGAGAGAGAGAAATGAAACGAGAGAAAGCTAGGAAGAAAGAAGGCAAGAGAGAGAGAGAGAGAGAGAGAGAGAGAGAGAGAGAGAGAGAGAGAGAGAGAGAGAGAGAGAGAGAGAGAGAGAACTCCTCCATGAGAGCGGTACTGCGCAGACAGAGAGGAGCACAGCCAGACAGGGGGAGCTCTGAAATGGAGACTTAGCTGGGACCTAAAATGGCTGAATAACAAGGATGAATCTAGGTCGCCGTGTCTCTCCTACTTCACGGAGCGTGAAGCGAGGATCACAGCGAGCGTCCTACTTCATGGGAGCTTTGGACACTTTTAGGACAAGCTGTCTTTAAACACAGTGCCCCCCCCCCCCACCACCACACACACACACACACGAATACTATTCTTCAAGCTATGTAAATGTTACCAGGCCTGTGTAGAAAGAAGAATAAAAGAATCATAGGCTATAATTTATGAACTGATATTTGTAGGTACAAAAAAAGGGACATTATACAGTAGATGCAGATCTACTGTATAATGTCCTCCCACAGTCTTGACCTGTCAATTATTCTGCAGACCCCCCCCCCGCACCACCATTCTTCCCAAGGCTTTATTTTTCTCCAAATTAATTGGCTCGCAAGTAGTAGGGCCCCAGTCTTTTTTTAATCGTGATTTTCTTCCCTATAAAATGAAACTGCTAATAGGTAAGCGCGTATCAAAGGCTCGGCAGATAGCGCTTATTGCTGCTCTCTCTCCGCTCACACAATCACCCCGAGCCTGCCTGCGGAGACGCAGCCCAGAACCCGAGCTGTCGGAGTGCGAGCGGAGCCCACCGGAACCCCCGACAAGCGCCGCTGATGCCAATCGGTGCCCCCCTGAGGCCGCGGCGCGCATGTTTTACACACGCGTACACATGTCGACACGCGGCGGCTAAAGTGATTCGATGACGCTAATACAGATTCTGAAGGGGTGGGTGGGAACGGGACAGTGGCTGGGCTGTATCAGCGGAGTGGTAAGGCTGAGTGATATGGTGCCAAATCTAGTGTGTATCTGTGTGTGTGTGTGTGTGTGTGTGTGTGTGTGTGTGTGTGTGTGTGTGTGTGTGTGTGTGTGTGTGTG
>JAOEHI010001487.1:0-12588 GCA_025447815.1 Percopsis transmontana
AGAGAGAGCGAGAGAGAGAGAGAGAGAGAGAGAGAGAGAGAGAGAGAGAGAGAGAGAGAGAGAGAGAGAGAGAGAGATCATTCATTCGTTTACTGTAGCCCCTCCAGCTTCAGTAGGACAATTAATCGGCCAATTAAAGAAAAACTGTAGGGATATTAATAAGGTTCACAGGCGTACATCTTTATTCCGCCTTTAATTGCGCCACGCAGACAGGTCATAACTTACTGTTAACATTTCTGTGGGATTTTTTAATAGAATTTTAAGAAATGTGTTAGTGCATGTTAGTCTTCATTTTAGTGAAAGTTTAATTCCATGTAAAGATTTTGGAAAAGTCCTGTGATCACCTAGATGTTATGTAAAGACAATGTTAGATTTCATTGTGAGAAATCTAAAACATAGGGTGCTACATCCCTCTACTCTTAATTCAATTTTACTTATCCAGACACAGGGGAACAGAGTTTGGCTATTTCTGGTCACAGGTGTTGGTTTTTGTGCTCTTCAAAGTTAGCTCAAGATGTGCACGTTATGTTTCTGCCTTCTCTTCCCTTCCACAAACACACTTTCACAAACCCCCATTTTAGGCAGGCAGACAGACAGCTTTCTGCTAGCTATTCCACCTAGAGGCCTGTTGAAATCATCTGTCTGAGTGTGTTCTGAGTGAGTGACTGTGTGTGTGTGTGTGTGTGTGTACCTACGTGTGTGTATGCGAGTGCCTTTGAACACCAAGTATAGGGAGGGGGGGGGATGTCTATTTTAGGCAGGCAGAGACTTTTCCTCTCCGGCGCTTTGAGGACCCTCTGTGAAGGTGTCGAGGTGGAGAGAGTGGTGAAGGAGACTGCTGGGAGAGGGAGTGGAGATGAGGGGGCTGCTTAAACGTTGCCCTCTGGCTACCTGTTTGATGGAGCGTTGTCAAAAGTCAGGACCTGACCTAAGGAAGGTGTGAAGAGAAAAAATCTGAAGAATCGACTTCCGGCCTGTTCACTCCAACCCTGTGGTTTTGGCTCAGCGGTGCCTGCCACACCAAAGGCTGGGCTGGATGGCATGGCGACTGGGCGGGGCACACTCCGGGTGGTCTCATCACACACGTGTCTGTCAAACAAGGGGACCGTGTAATAATCCAGTAGGCCCTCCAGTGTTTCTAGCAGGCCTAGCTGCTGTCTGCCGCTGTGTAACATGTGTTGCCTGTATGTGCACGGCCCCAGCTTTAGGAGAGCAAGCCGTGGGCAGTTTGCCTTTGAGCAAGGCACCTCCTTAGTGAAACTGCCCATTTAATTAACAGCAGTTGAGGACTGTGGTTGTTGCGGGCAGCTCCCAGATGTGGTGCTGTGGAATAGAAAAACAAACGAGTTTAAACAAACACCGTTTATAAAATGTGATTAGCTAAAGAAATTGTCGCCAATACATGTGCACATTGTAATCAGAACTTCAACATACAACTGACCAATAAATATCGATTATTTCAAGGACATAAATCATCAACCAAAGCTGACTTTACACTTATACTGGAGGAATTCTTTGGGAAACTCAACAACATGAATCTGACTGTTTGCATGTCTGTTAATTACAATTTGATCATTTAGCAGACACTTTTATCCACTTTTAGGCCACCTCCGGGGATCGAACCCACGACCTTCCGGCTGGGAGTCCAACGCCTAGACCACTAGACTATCCTGCCCAGTTAAATAAACTGTTAAATAGGTATTCTTAAAAGCACTGCATTGGTGTCGTACAATGAAAATCTACTACCTGACTTCCTGATAGCGCTGACACGCTTATAGGGCCTTATGTATCAGACGTACAGTATGTGACGTAGTGCTAATGAACAGAAGAGGCTGAAACAAGACAACAAACAACAACTATAACACAATCCAGTGTGCCTTCAACCGCTCTTTGCTAAATATAGGACATGGGGCACAGATTTTGTCAACGGGTGACATAAGGACCAGCAAGTATGAAAAACCCCCACCACTTCCTTTCTGTTGGTACTCCAGAGACCGAGCAAAGGGCATGATGGGGATGGGTAAGGCAGGTGTACCTCCTCGTCCATCCTTCTTCTCTCCACCCCCCCACCACCACCTTCTCTCTCTGCTCCCTCCAATCTTGCTGCCAGATGTGGCACATTAATTCCACAGCTGCTGTCCCCATTAATGTTCACTGTCACAGCTTGCACACCTCCACTTTCAGGTTTTCTTTTGCCCTCTCCTCCCCCGTGTGCGTGTGCATGCGCGTGTGTGTGTGAATCCACTCCCTATTAAAACTATAGTAGCACTGGTGTGAGTAGAAAAATCAGAAGATTTAGTCACTCATGGCGGTGGCATCAACAGCTCCGCTCGTGCTTGTCCATGATAGCATGCAGGGACTCGTGGGCGCAGACACACACACACCTACACGCACACACACACACACACACCAATTCTATTCCCTGTTTAAAACAGCAACGCCTGAGAAGATTTCAATAATCCTGTCTCCTCAGTCGGGTTGCCAGGATAAGCTCCACTGGCGCCAATGGACCAACTGAAGCCAATGGACACTGTAGTTGTGAATCCCCTCTAGGGAACGCTCAGACACCCCCAAACCCAACACACTGACACCTCTGCAGTCAAATTGGGGGTAGAGGTTGTTTTGATTTTTTTTTGGTGGGGGGGGGGGCACTCAAACGACATCTCAATATCTAAGCGGTAACATTGTGAAAAACAGTCCAAAAGTACGACAAACATGGCTCAAAAACATAGTAAATATTTCATTGCGCTCTAATCACGTACGCACATTCATTATTAATGTGTTTACTTTACAGCCCAGGCTTTCTTGTAATAAGAAAGTTGTGCCATTTATGTAATGGAGTTATGCTGTCATTAATGCCTGCACGGTAGTGTCTTGTAATTGTGTTGTGTGCTTCCTAGTTGTTTATAGGTCCACTCTTCCTGAGTGTCTGTAAGGGGTGGGCAATAATATGATAATATACTGTTTATGTATAATAGATATGTAACAGGATATAATATTATGGAAAATATACTGTAGATTGTGCCATTTCTCATAATCGGGAATGACAATTACTATTTTTTACCTAATCATTTTAAAACTAATTGGGAATTGGGTTAGTGTTAGTTTGATAAAAGTGACCAGTTTGTTTGATAAAACGTGGTCTGTCAAAAGCTCTCATTGGTCATAGCTTGAATGAACTTTTCTTGCTTTGTGAATGGACTTGAACACATGGGATAAACAGCACATACAGGTAGGACAACACCAGGGGCCCATGACCACCCAGACCACTTGACTATAACCTACCCAATATATTAATAGCCCTATTGTCCAAATACCTGGACATATAAATATTTATTTGTTTATCTGAGTCTAATTGGCTGGGATGTGGAGTCTTGAACGCCTGTTCAGTCCTGTGTCTCCAATAAACCACATGTTGTTTAGAGGACTACAGGGCCCTCTTTTTGCCAATAGCCGTCACACATCAACAGTGCCTGCTTACTTCTGACAGCTCCTGAGCTTGGTGGGATTACCCCAGTGGGCCAAGCACACTGTAGCCTCATCCACAGACACCATGAAACCACACTCGTGCGCACAAGAGAACACACAGCTGTGAGCTTGTACAGGCTGAGGCAGTGTGGGGGCAGGGGGAATGTTGTGGACACGGGGGGAATGAGGCACCTATACTATCCGAAGACCTGACCCAGGACCGCCTGCCCACTCCGATAACGGAATTACTGCAAATTGAACTTCAGGATTTTCTCTGGTTGTCTGTCTCTGTTTTACCCCCCCCCCCCACCCGCCCGTTCCTCGTCGGCCGTGTTGCTTTCATTGTTCCCTCTCTCTTTTTTATACTCGCTTCACAGTTCTCGGTCTGTAGTCCCGGTCTCTTGTTTTTTTTCCTCGCTCTGTCTCTCCCTCCCCGCTAGCCCACCGCCGTTCTCTGTGGGATTTATGGCTTCTCAGGGAAATTACTCTCTCCTGCTCTGTTTGGGCCCACTGCCCCTGAGAGAGAGAGAGAGAGAGAGAGAGAGCAGAAGGGCGAGAGCGACACGGCTGGAGTGAAAGGGACGGAGAAAGGGAGTGGCGAACAGGCCATGGGATGGATAGAACAGGAGGAGAGGAGAAAACGATGGAGAGAGAGGAGACGGGAGAGAGAACGGGTCTCGGGGGGGTGCCCTCACATCCCCCAAAGCCTCCGTAATTAGTAAATGTAATATTAAGAGAGGACTGAGGTAGGATTAAATGTGGGAGATAATGGTCTTTTATTTGTGGACACTGCAAAATGAGGGATGCAATTAGCCAATCCCTATCAAGGTCGACCAGCCAGAATTGGAAAGACTTCTCCAAAAAATGCCTCAAGCTCAATGACATTTGACAGGATAAGATAGAACGTTCTGGCGCTATTAAACCATCTATGAGCAGTAGCTAAGTATCTAAGCATTTCCATGGATCTACTGTACACCTAATTGGATTTCTGCAATTACAGGAACAAAGGAAAGGAAAAATGTGTTGTGTCGGTGTCAGACAATTTATCTATTCTGCTTTTAAATCGATTAAATTGGTATTGTGTATTTAGGATTGTGTTTATTTGCCTCTACAGTGCATAAACAAATTACTTTCCCATAAATTTAGGTCTTCAAAATGTACGCTGCCCTGGAGTTTTACTGTGATTCACTGCGGTTTCATGAATATAAATGCGTGATCCGTTTTTCATCTAAATATAAGCTGTAAACTGTATACACTGTTACACAGGACTCTAGTAAATACAGATATTCTCTTTGGATGGGGAGGCAGTGTTTGACTACAGTGGAGGGAGGAGATGAGGCGTAGCCGTGTTGTAAAACTGCTGTGAAATTCTCTACGGGAGTGAAAATAAAAAAAAACCACACAGCGTCTGTCTCCCCCCCCCACCCCCTCGAGGAATACAGCCAGGGCCCAGGGTCCATATTCCTCTAAGTTCACATGGAGGTTTTTTGCAGGCTATTTGCACTGATCTCCTCCGCTGGCCCGGTATTGCTTTCTACATTTCCACATGTTTTGATCCCTCTGTTTGTGTCCCTGTCTCTGTCTCTCTCTTGTGTACTTGTGTTTTTTTACTTTGCTACACATTGAAAAATATGTATTTTCACGCCACTCAAGAGGGACTGGGAGGTGTGTGTGTGTGTGTGTGTGTGTGTTTGGGGGTGAGGGGGGCAGCATTGTAAAGCGTGTGTGTTTCTTAAGGAGCAAGCCGAATTGGAATGTGGGACTGCTGCTTTGGTGTGAGCACACACACACACACACTAATACATGCACTGACACATACAGTACCATCAACACACACACACACACACACACACACAAATGCCAGCTGAACGGAAGGGAATTGAGTGTGGCGGCAGCCTCTTGCTCTTTACAAACCTGTCTCTTTCACAGGGGCTGGGGGTGGGCTCCTGGCTGCCTCCCCTCCCAGGGGGGTCTTCAAGATGTGTTATGGGTGGGTGTGGAGGGCTGCACCATGTGCCGGTCAATTTTAATCATATAAAGCTGTCTCCGTCCCGCACTGAAGGCATGCTGACTTTATGCCTCGCTCGTGTGCCGAGCGCTGAAATAGAATTTTGAATCATGCGTAAACGGTTTTATGACAGCATGGCATGGCCACGCACGTTTTTTGTTTTTGTTTTATCCCCCGGACTCTGGTTCGTACAGATACATATATTACACTACCTTCAGCGGGACATACTAGCATTTCTTTCTTTCTTTTTTTTCTTCTTTTTTTCATTGTTTCCTGTTGTTTGCATGAAGCTTAATCTAGTAGTCGGTCCTTAACCACCGCTTCCAGTCGATGTATGACTTTCCATTTTAAAACCAGTGCCACAAATCTCCCATTTCACTCCCATGAGCCTCATCCCGCCCGCTCGGACCCAACGGGCCACTATTACAAAATTCTCCTGCCATATGGACCCCATCCTATAATAGTAGGCGCGCTGAAGCAGGTGTGTTTGGGCACAGTCCTTCAGTCGCACAAAAATTACACGCATTAGTAAGCCGAAGGACAAAGCAGGTCTAAGGGTTGGGGGGCGTCTTTTTGGGATGGTTTTAGGGGCAGGAGAAGAGGAAAGGGCTGTTTTGCATTGCAATAGGCTGGTAGTGTGGAAGGATGAAGTCATGGGGCTGGCTGGCCCTCAAACAAGCTGAATGTGTGGAGGCCAGGCCTAGCCGCTCCATGGCTAATTGTGTTTGCCAGTGAAAGCTCGGGCCGGCCTGTTCACAGCCATTGAGGAGTGGAGGCGTTGGCTGGAAGCCATTCAAGACGAGGTAGAATGGTCCCTGGACTCTGAATGGACTCTCCCATGAAGGGCAAAGAGAGGAAAGCTGAAGACAAACGAGGTGAGGAATGTGATTATTGGATCAGATCCTGTTCCCAGAAAGCTGAGTAAACCGTGTTGGCAAACATTCATTTGAATGTGGGGGTAATTGAGTCTTCTACGACTGATACTGTTGCAGGTTCTCTAACTGTGTGTGTGTGTGTGTGTGGGGGGGGGGGTGTAACAGATCTTTCTGCCGCTACTTCATAATTACGTGAATAGGGAGCCAACACTGGGGTCACCATGTTCACGATTAACTTCATTACCTCCTTGTATTATGGTATTGATTACCAATAGACTTCCGCGCTGACTGATGTGTGTTCATCGCTCTTTCACCTAGATGCAGACTAACTTACTTGGGGTTAATGACCTCTTCTTCCCTCCTCCACAGATTGAATTGCCTGCTTTAATATGAATAATATGAATTTAAGACAGCCTATCGGCATTCATGGCATACCTTCTAAATGCACCGCTCGTCCCTGCTATCATCGCTCTCTCCCTATATCACTTCTCGCTCTCCTTTCTTCTGTGCCTTTTTTATTTCAGTGATAATTTACAGTGACCAGGAACCTACCTGGGAAAGGCTATGAATTGTGTGAGGGCTGTCACAGTACCTAGACACGGTGGTATGGTGACAAGGGATTAAGGGCCAATAACCTCCCTAACCTCCTCAGTTCCTTAAATCACCTCCTCCAACTGTATTTGGTGACCTCGCCTGCTCGGATATGTAACCGCCAATCTTACTTTCTGTTTTTATGTCTCTTCTAACCTTTTAAAAAATGCTCTCCTCGCCTTCTTCCTTAGTTTATAATCTCCATCCATCTCTGTCGGCCAGTGAAACGTCCAAAAGACATAATCAGATTTTGCCGGTATTAAAGAGCCAATAGCCCCTGTCATCGGAGGACGCCATAGTAACCAGGTTTAGATGGGAGCACCTCATTTATCAAGTGTCAAACACACACACCAGATCAGACCAGGTATGCTCCTTCTATATTTCCATAGGTGTACACACAACGGAAGGTTAAGCCCAGAGTGTTCGGTGTCAACGTGGAGCTAATAGTGTTCCGGATGCTCAAATGATGACCTTACAGGCAGTGTCATCGGGTCACGTGAAATTTAGAAAAGCCTATCGTAGACAGAGAATCCTGGAATTGACTAAATTCAATTGATTGTAATTAATAATTGAATGAATGAAGTAATGAAACATCATTGAAAGGCCGGGGAATTATACATTCGGGTCGGAGCCCGAATGGGTCCTTCTGTACACAAATAGTCTCTTTCCTCTCTCCTGCTGTAGTGTTTGTTGTGGAAACAAGACCTATGTATCAGCTGCCGTCCGACGCCCCATTCGCCGTTGTGTGCGTCTGTCAGCCTGTCTCTCCACCAAAGACTGATAGATATGCTGGAGTAGTGTCCACGGGTGACAGTGTGGCCATTGTGGATGCCAGGCTTTCACTGGCACAAACTTGTTTGTAGCAGAGGGATGATGGAGCATTTGTGCGTCGGTCTGTTTGGGGCGTGTATCTTTGTGTGCGCGTGCGTGTGTGTGTGCGTGTGTGCGTGCGTGCGTGCGTGCGAGCGGGAAACTGCAATCCGTAATCATTTGGAAAGGGGAAATGAGCTGCCTCATCAATCACGCTGTGTTCGTTAAAGGTTACGTCTTCACGTCTGAGAGAACGTATTCAGTTGGAGCACGGGGGAATAAAAAAGTAATTATCCTTTATCATCAGCCAGAGGAGACTTGACATAATTCATTTTTTTAAGCTGATTTTCGTCTGCCTGTCCTGCGGGATTATATTTATCAGGGAACCGTTTGACCGTTCACCGCAGTTCCTCAACACTTGGCAGAGGACATTGTCCTGCCTGTCCTGTCTCGCCTGTCTGTGTTATGCTCCTGTCATCCCTAGGTCAGCTTCGTGTCCATGCTGGGGTCCTATTGGCCGAGCGGAACCAGTGTAAACCAGTGTCTTGCAGTGGTTTGGGTTTGATCACACAACAATTATTTGGAGAAATGTGCTATCATACATGTTTTAAAAATCCTTTAGCTGTCACTAATTTCAATTGCTGGAGATCTGAGATCTGGAGATCTGCTGGTTTATTTTTTTACATATCAGACATAGAGGGTATATTACCATACAAATAATACAATATCAATGATTGTTTTAAAAAGTTGTTATAGTAAAGTATTTTCATAAATTACATTTATTTGTAGAGAGGCACTTTCGTCCCGGCTCTTCCCCATCAATGACCAGATGCTTGTAATGATTCTGAATTCAATTGAGACAAGGCAAGGTGTCTGTGTTTGCCATTTTGAGGCTGCACTGGTTAATAGGGCGCATCATATCACTGGCTCCAGTTACCTAGCAGTATGATCACATACCTGTGTAGGAAGGAAGGAAGGAAGGAAGGAAGGAAGGAAAAGGAAGGAAGGAAGGAAGGAAGGAAGGAAGGAAGGAAGGAAGGATACAAACCAAGAAACAGAGCGAGAAAGGACGGGGCAGGCCTGGGCCGTCGGGAAGAGTTATCTTAAAGGGTAGCAAAGGAGGAAGGCAAAGAAGAGAGATGGTGGGAGAAGGAGAGAATGAAAGGCAAGGGGAAATCCATATACATGATTTATGCCAGTGTGGCTGTGCGCGGTAGGCAGGCGTTATCTTTTATTTATGAGGGCATCAGTGGCGAAGCGGCCAGATGTTAAGCTGTGCGAGGATCTCATCTCTAGCCAGAGTGGCTCTCTGGCAGTGAAGCCTAGTGGAGGGGCTGTTTAGAGCTGGCGAGCGCTCCCTAAGAATATGTGTGGGAGAGGGACGGGGCTTTTGTCCCCTCAGATGGGAGGCTTTTGGCTTGACAGTGGAGCCGTGAGCAGGGGGCCTTAAGCTTCAGCTGTCAGATTTGTCACAATTTGTTAAGACAACAAGACATGCGAAAACAAAGTGTTTTCCCGCCACGTGTCCTGAGGAGACACTTGTTGTTTTCGCCACTGTCGAAGAAGGTTGTTGAAGATTCATTATGCTAATGAAGCCCTCCTCGTCGTCCTTTGCTGATAAGACACAAGGTCTTCACACCGAAACGCCATCATCATCAATCTAACCTCACATTAACACGGGCTGAATGTGGGAAGAAGAAAAAAAACACATCACATGCTCCAGCGGCGCTGATAAAGATGTCTGCTATGTTATGCCGCAGCTATCCATGGGTGACGGTTTGCCAATATGGCAGCTCACACTTCCTCAAAAGGCTGGCGCCATCAAAACATGGCGGTGTTGTCAACAGATGCCTAATATCCCCCGGGAATAGCGGCCAGAGATTTGTGAAGTGTAACTGAAGGCAGAGGTGGAGCCACGACCGGGTCTCCAGCACCCTTAAGCACGTGTGCATGAGCTCATAGTAGGTTGTGTTTAAACAGGCTGCTTTACAGCCCCACTCTAACAACACAGCTTTGGTTAGCGGCATAGCTGCGTTTCATGTATCCACAATGTGTATACGTGGTGTGTGTGTATTTGTGTTACTTCTTCCAGCCCCTGTGAGGGTTCTAAAGTGTGTGTGTGTGTGTGTGTGTGTGTGTGTGTGTGTAATATGTATTTATTAGTGTAAATTCATCTTCTGAGTTTTCTTTATCAATTACAATTAGGTAATTTTAATAGATGCTTTTATCCAAAGCGACTTACAAATACATGCTGCTATTACATGGAGCAGATACAGTAGGGTTAGGCATCTTGCCCAAGGATGCTTACAGGTAGGCCAACTAGGGGCTCGAACCCACGACCTTCCGGCACCTAGACCAGTAGACTAGTCTTCTACATGTTGTCTCGTCCCTGTAAGGAGCTGTGACATTGCAGAGCCAGCCAGGCCTTGCAAGGTCAATTAAGATTTAATCCTCTGGCGATGAAACACTGTAAAACACAGGGGACCTAACAGATGAGCTTGCGGAGCCACCGGGACCAAACTATAATGAAACAATCATTTCCATCCGGCGTTGTTTAGCAAAGCTGAGAAAATCCGGTTTTAAGGTCTTCTGATTTAATCTTTAAGATACGACGGTGGCTTTCGCTCCCATTTCCTCAATTGATGCTGTTAGGTAAATGGACGGTATACACTTGACACATCTTGGCTGCTGAAGCAGGTGCTTACTGTAAAAAAACACTTTAGATCTCAGCGGCGAGCCGGAAATCTTTATTGGCTCATTCGTTATTAGCAATCACTGAAAATTAGTTAGGTCTAGCCAAAGTTCTACTGTCTACTGAACCTTGGCAATTTAAATGTGTCTTTATCTATCGATCTATCTATTCCTAAGTGATTAAATAGGAGACATTATGAAGCTCCAAGCATCCAGTTCTCCATGTGAGTAAACAGTGATATTCCAACCACTATACTGAATGTCCATATAGCTTTTCGTATCAGCCTATGCGCTGCCAGTGGTGAAAGGTATAATCTCAGTAGCTGTCAAATGGGGGCACTCCTTTCTACTAGAGCGTTTCGGTGTGTGTGTGTGTATGTGTGTTACTCCGCCTAGACAAAGACGCCGCTATAGCAGAAGGCTGCTGTGCGTCCGACAAAGGGCCCGTTTCTATTGTTTTACAGAACAAAGCACTACCCCACCGTAGCTTTAATTTAGCATAGCTTTAATTTAGAGGCATGCGATGGCACCTGTCAGTCTAAATGCTCATTAATTAGGACTACACGTACAGGAGAGTAGACGCATTAAGATAAAGAATAAATAAAAGGAGACAGTGATTGATTAGCATGTCAAGTGAGTTGAGCGTGGCTGCTCGCTCAGCACATTTGGCCCAGGAAGTGTCTTGACAGATTTGTTTCATGGGAACTATCTTACGACGCCGTAATTTAAGCTAAAATGTCACACGGAGGACTACAGATAGAGGAGGAGGAACAGAGGATGAACTTAAGGAAAAAAATGAGCACAGCATCTATTTAATATTGATTCCTCGGCATAAATGATTCAAAAACCATAAATATACAGTATGGTGGCTGTAGGATTCAATATGAACTGACACCGAAAAAAAACAAAACAAAAAAAACAGCAGATGAACCCGAACCAGCATGCTTAGACTTTAGCAAGCAGCTGCGATTTTACCAGCAAACAGCAAAGTAACACGTTGCAAGTCAGTATGTATGGCATTTACTCCCCACTGCATCGACATTATCATAATATCCCTGGGTTTAGTGGTCCATCCCAGAGGCCAATGGGGGTCTCCATTTCACTGCTGTAATAATGGAAAGTGCCTCAGAGCCCAGACTAGCTTGGAGGTTTAGCCTGCTTAGGGTTGGGCCATTAGGAAGATTGCAATAAAGCGTGACATGTGAATGTGAATATGTTGTGTGTGTATGTGTGTGTGTGTGTGTGTGTGTGTGTGTGGGACCGACGTACGATGAGAATAATTCATTGGCAGTTAATGGGATTTCAGTAGGAGCCTGTGTTGTTGCCTGTTTACCGTAGCCACCTACTGCAGTGTGAATTATTAAACGCCCGTGGATTCACTGTTAATGGGCCTGACAATGGAACAGACCAAACAAAGGAGTGGAGGCTCAGACAGCACCAGAACAAGACAGAGGGGCAGATATCACACACACACACACACACACACACACCATGCAGACACACTACAAAGTTCTAAATTCTTCTATTCAGAAAAAATTGCATAAAATTGCACAAAAGCTGTGTATCAACCAAAAAATTAAATTATATTGTTTTCTTATCTTTACACACACACACGCACACGCACACACACACGCACACGCACGCACACACACACACACGCACACACACGCACACACACACACAGCAGAGGAGAGTCACAGAGAACCCTAATTTAATCTCTCACCGTTTGCTCTGAGATGAGACAGGGTCATTTACATGTGCTACACTGCTATTTAACATGCTGGTCCTGGACCAGCGGAGCAGACGAGACACAAGAGACAGGTTTACATTTAAAAACAGCACTGTTTCGCTCCATGTTTCGCCTGTTTGTGCCTGTGTGTCCGCTGTGTCTGTCTCATTATGTAAAGGTACGGGGGGGTTCAGCGTCTGTGCAGATCCCATGAGCATGTGTGTCGAAGACGGGATTATTAAAACCCGAGGTGCTCTGTCAGCCAGTCAGTCTGTCAACGTGATTGGTTGGCTGTTCGGAATCGTTGAGGCCCGGCCTACACAGCTTAGACAGCCTGACATTGTCTCTCTCTCTCTCTCTCTCTCTCTCTCTCTCTCTCTCTCTCTCTCTCTCTCTCTCTCTCTCTCTCTCTCTCT
>JAOEHI010001488.1:0-12587 GCA_025447815.1 Percopsis transmontana
CCACCCCCCCCCACACACACACACACACATACAAATGCAGAAACCACCTTGACAATGAAAAGATAATGAATTAATAAAGCAGAACAACTGCCATCCAAAATAGCTTTGACCGTCTTCGCTGGCATGTGTCCAGAGAGGGGAACGCATTGCCTGCCTCCACCTGCCCCCTCCTCCACCTGCCCCCGCCTCCACCTGCCCCTGCCTCCACCTGCCCCTGCCTCCACCCACCCGCTGGCCTCTCAGACGAGCAGGTCTGCTGCTGACAGCAGGCTGCCACCCCTCCAGAATAGAGGGACACGAGAGAGGAGTGCAGAGGCGGGAAGAGCGACAAGTGACAGGGAACAAAGTAGTGAGGGTGGGAGGAGAGGGGTTAGGAGGCCGCAACAAGAGGATCGTTCTGAAGAAGAGGAAGGGAGGAAGAAGAGAAGGCAGAAAAGGCGCGCGGTCAGCGGAGGTGAAGGAACGGAGTGAGGAGTGGAGGGGGTTGGAGTGACGGAGGAGGAGAGAGGGGAAATAAAAGAGGACAGAGGCAGAGAAGAGGGAGGAAGGATGGAAGGAAGGCAGAATAGGAGGAGGATGAATAGAGACAGATGAGAGGCAGAAGGTAATCCAGGGAGTGGGTTTGCTACAGCGATGAGGGAGGCTGATTCGGGGGAAAGGTAAAGAGGGGGAGGCTAAAAAAAGACATGGAAGACGAGGGTAAACAAGAAGGAGAGAGGCCACACAACTAAGGGACTGCCACCAGACGGTCAGTGAGGCTTTTTCCTAAGCGGAAAGTGTGTTAAGGTTGTGTTTGTGCATGACAATAATGGATAGATTGTGCTGGGGAAATGAGAGTGAGTGAAAATGGAGGGGAAAGGGAGAACAACTGAAAAAGAAAACTGGGGAGAGAGGTGGACAGGGGCCCAGTGTGCCGAGGATTAGGGATTTGGGGCTTGTTGGACCAGCGAGGATGTTTGTGCACAGCCAGAAATGGCTGTCGCTGGGAGATGTGGGGATTCATCCGCTCCAAATTTGATTTAGATTTTCATCGTTCAGATACGCCGGAGATATAATGTTTAAACTGGAAGCAAACACCATTCGATCCCTCTGCTGTTTGGGAAATGTGGAGGGCACAGCTTGTATTAGTGTACGAATGCAAAGCACTCGCTAATGTGGGACTAAAAAAAAGCCCTCGTCTGAAACGTAAATTTAAAGATACAATACCAGTTTTGATGCTGTTTTGTGTGCTAACCCAGGTTGACATTGCATCTATGCATAAAACTCTTCAAAGATATATTAAAACAATGCAAACAACAATAGAAAAATATATATGTATAGAGAAAAAACAACTTTTGAAAACATGATGTTTCAGCTTAAGCACAGCAGGAACCACCCAGTACACAAAGGTTCACACAGGGGCCAAGTCTGAGAACACTCAGCCTCAATCAGATCACAATTCATAATTGATGGCTATGTAAATAACTTATGAACAGAGCCATGGAGAAAATGACCCTGTACTTAGGTACACACACATGCACTCTGACGAACCTCAACCACAAAGCACAGATGTCAGTGTCTACGAAATGCTGCATGTCAGTCTTACAAACGAAGTGTAATATAGTGCGGCAATATAATATTCATGATCTAGCTTAATGGAACTTTTCTATTATTGTCTGTGTATTACATGGGCCCCAAATGTGCTGTATGCAACACATTTTGTTACTATTGATATCGCATTGTAAATTTTGTTGGCAATAAGTCGTAAAATGTGTATATGTTAACTAATTTGCTTTTGAAATACTATTATGATGTTTAAATAATCATACCAGTTCACAATAATGTTATGTTTTAAGTCTTTTGACATTACTTTGAACATTTGAAAAAGTACTGTACAATTTGCTAAAGCTCTTAGGGTCCAGAAATGTCCGTATTTATAAGGGTACCCCATTTGGCATTGATTTAAAGAAAAAACATATAGGCAATAAACCAACCATGCAGGTCCTCTGTGCCGCTACCAATGATACAGGATTGGTCAATTTGAACTATCTAGATATAAACTATACAGTATACAGTAGTTCAATATGTTTACTTCATATTCCCTGATGAAGGCTTTTCTAGCCAGAACACATTGGTTTAAATTATAAAGCGTTTTTGTTTGCCCTCTAAGTGTGAATTACTTTGTTCCCAGCCACCAGGGCTGGCATAGGCCAGCCACAGTGCTAATTCTTTCGGAGAATTAGTTCAGCGATGCATCTCTCCGCCAATTAGGCACAGCTGTCTTCATGGGTGCCTGGTTATGTTTTAAAATGGGGGAGCAAACTTGGGAAGATACATAATTGGCGGGGGTCTGGGGGTCCTCCCCCATAATTTTCTTTTTTAATTTAAAACACATTTCCTGTATTTCTACAACACCTAACCAACATAACTACTTAGATTGAGGGTGCTATGAAAACCAATAATGTATCAAGAACAGTATATTATTGGGTGGATCAGGAAAGGTGATTATTGATTATTAAAAAATTATTTCATATTTGAAATTATAAAAATATTATGTAGCCTAAAATGGTACTCATCAATACAAACACACGTTATTAAACCATTAACCAAACCAATAACTAACAGCAGTCAACGTCAGACAAAGTTTTCTTTCAAAGTTACATTACTAGCGGGGAAAGACCGAATGAGAGGCGAACCGTTTCAGAAATTAAGATTTCTCACTAAAATAAGTGCTGGTAGGTAGACCCGATACACGCCAAATTAAACACACTGTTAACTCACCTATTCTATTCTACGTCTATTTTCTGTGTTGTTCACGGTATTTGGGCAGTTTTTTCAGCTGTTAACATCGAGTGACTCATTCATTGAACATTACATTCTTCTCTACATTCTTCCTTGACGTACAAACTTGAAACAGCATTCGGTCAGAGATACTTGAGTGAATCGGTCAGTTCTCCCAACCAATGACATAGCCCTAAATATGCCCACAGCCCACCTCAAACAGAAACTTTTATTTTAACTAGGAAAGCCATAGCAGACTTAATAGAGTTAAACGTTAACAAGCAAGAGACATAAAAAAATATGAATCAGTGTATGGCGTTGAAACTAATCGTTTGACTCACTTAAAATATTTGTCCCTACTTGGTAACTACACGGTTTCCTGCTTACTCGTGTTACAAACTTACTCCTGTGTGGATTCATGCATGCTGGCAAGTGCTGTCAGGGAGCTAAGGACCGTTCCGAACAAAAGTTATCTCCTTTCTTTGTTTATCTTTATTTCAATATCCCTCTCTCTCTCTCTCTCTCTCTCTCTCATGGGGACAGGAGCTAAAATTGAACTATGGTGCTCACATAAAAGAAGGAATATAGGTTCCTCAAAAGGTTGGGCATGCATGCAGTATACGGTGCGCACACACACAGACACACGCACACCGTCCACAAATCCATTACAGTGGGTGGCTGGAGCTAGCTGCGCTGCCTCTGAGTGACTATGTGTGTTCAGCGGCGGCCGGCCGGGGATGATATTATGAGGACAGATGCAGCACCGAGCCCCGCGTCTCCCCACACGGGACCACTAAAAGCAAACCCTGCCCCTGTCGGTCATCAATAATTCAGCAGAAACCCAGGTTAGAAGAAGTGCAGTGCGCCAAGCGCCACGTCCTTTAAGGGGCGGAGGAGAGCGGGGAGACAGCGGTCTCCGCCATCATAAAGTTTGTATAAGGCCCGGGCCCCGCTGCTGGCCGTCCACATTAGCGTCAACATTAGCTCTGTTACACTAGAGAGAGGGAGAGAGGGAGAGAGGGAGATGATGGCAGGGGGAGAAGGAGAGGAAAGCAGCAGTGAGTCATCGTCCGTTCCCGCCCTACACTGGACACTGTGAAAATGGAGCGGCCATTACGGGGATAACAGCACGTATATGGCTACTGGACACTGAGCCAGCCATGGCAGAGAGAGAGAGAGAGAGAGAGAGAGAGAGAGAGAGATGAAGGCAGAAAGAAAGAAAGATAGATAGATAATTAGTTTGGATTGTACACTAGTGAATGTTGATTGACCTTCTGCTGGGAGTCATGCTGGGAGTCGCTCCACCAGACCAATATTCGATAAACTGCCTACATAAAAAGGTTAAACCTTACAATAGGCATGTTGAGACTTTTACTGCGTTTGTTAAGTGTTATTTGTATCCATAACCTCGTCAGGAAAATATGTCAGAAGTTAAAAAAGGAGATTTTTCAAAGAGGTTTAACTGTAGTCTGGTTTAAGTTCACCTCTGCAGTGATTTGCATTAAACAGGTGGCTAAGATTAGCATTTTTATGGAGTTCTTATGGCCTTCTTTTGCCCTTAACTCCCTTTGAATGGCCAAGGCCTCAGATAGGGATGTTAATTAAGGACCACAAGGACCACAATTGGAATAATCTCCATAGCTTTATTGTGTTATCTGTAATAGATTTTAATTGAATTATGGCCGTGGTGGCGGTACCCTCTCTGAAGCGTTACACAGAATACATTTTTCTCCTTTTCAACTGATCAAATGGACACGATCAGTTACAATACCTGTGCAGAGTCTATTATCAGCAGGGATGACAATGCAACACAGTCTAAACCATATGCACGGTATATTTAGTTTTGTCTAGAGAGACTGATGCGACATTATGTTTTTCTTAAATTAAAGGTCACAGAAGTCTTTAAATGTCACAGTGTAAATAACAAATGATGAGACAATTTTTGCTAGGAATTCAGCCGGATTCAAAAAAGAAAAATGGCACACTAGGTCCCTGAAGACCCTCATGTCTCTTGTCATTAGTACAATAATATAACTAGTAAGACATATCATTACTACTCATGCATGCTGCCAAGAATGTTGATTGATGTTACATTTTAGATTATTGACTTAAAAAAGACAACTGGTTCTCTGGAGAAGTGACGATGGCTGCTTGATAAACATATGGTTTCTGATTTTGGATTCAAACATACGATTTGAACCCGAAATGTTCATTGAAACAGAGCCAGCTAAAACATTCGGTCATAATCTGTTCTGCTGACATATTAGTTTATATCGCTAGTATTAATATTCATTAGGAGAACTTTGATGTTAGCAAAGTCTGGGATCTGTCAGCACCGAGTCTAGTCACTTTTGATCGAATATTATTATTATTATTATTATTATTATTATTATTATTATTATTATTGGAATTACAAAGGAATTCCAGCATAGCTAAATGATTCGAGATGGAGCACATATTTAGCCCCAAAATCTTTCTTTGAGAAATCTCATTGGCATACGTCTTCTGTTATTAATAAATAAAATTTCAATGTTCATAGGAAAAAGCGAGGGCATGGAATGGGATGTGTGAGTGAGAGAGAGAGAGAGAAAGAGAGAGAGTGAGAGAGAGAGAGAGAGAGAGAGCAGACCTCTTTGCTGTAGGAGGAAATATAAACCTACAGAATACAAAAAAGAAATCCAAGGCTGGTAAGAAGCAATATTAATGATTAAAGGCTCAGCGCTAACATAACATAATTATACTGCTGGTGTGTGCAGCTGGTGAGTGGGGTCTATATTTATTACCTCATCATGTTATATCATTATGGAAAATATATCAGTTGTGATTTTTCACTGAGTGTTCTCAGACCTAGGACGATTTTGTGAGCCATTGTAATTATTCGTGTGATAAAATGTATTCATAAATTCTTCCCGTAGTAGCATGGTATGCACTGCAAAGGGCCGGTGACAACATAACCTAATGTATTTGAAAAGTTTTATAAACTCCATAAAAAGTAACCAGTCAAACGCCTATGTTGATGAAGCCAGGACCGTACGCAGACTTGAAACACAGAGGTCCAGAAAGTGATCTAGCGTTTCTTTTTTGTACTCATCTTTTTTCTCAACTGCTGCCTGTCTCTTTCTGGTTTTTCCGGATACCTCAAATGACTATTACAAATGTCAATGTCAACCTTATTTGCATAATTTTGAAGACAGATTTTTCTACCTAAATGTAAGCAAACTCTGAGTGGCAGTTATATAGGAAACAAGCCTACACATTGATAATTGAAAAGGTTATGGAGTTTGGCAAATGGACATAGGGCAGGTGGTCTAGGTGTTGGACTACAAGCCGGAAGGTCGTGGGTTCTTGCCCCAGAGTTGGTCTTCCTGTAAGCATCGTTGAGCAAAATGCCTAACCCCTACCTGCTCCATGTAATATCAGCATGTAATTGTAAGTCGCTTTGGATAAAAGCATCTGCTAAATGACCTAATTGACATAGTGGGCATTAGGCTACTGTGACTGCACTACCTCTGTTATCACCATTTCTCTTCCTTCCATATAAAGCTGAGCTCTGTCTGCTTGAAACGTTTCATTTTGTTTCTGAAATGAAGACATAAATGCAATGATGATTATGCTTCAGCAATGCATTTCACAGCTAGCAAGCCAGGGGTAACTGCATGAGGCAAAACTGGAGCAAAACTTCGGAGGTAAGGTTAATTGAGACAGTGACACCACTGATTTAACATTGGGGGTTTTATTTTCAACATTGCAATGAACGGAGAAGAACTCCTACAGTAAATGGCATTGCACATTAAATACTAAGTTTTGATGAAGGAAATGTAAGCCAACGTTTTCAGTGATGCTAATTGTGATGCTAATCTAAAGAGGTTTAAAGATGTGTTGCCTAAATGTTAATAAGGCAGTGGGCAGTGGTAAATGATTTCCCACAAAATAACAAAATGCTTCAAAAGAAAGAAGAGCGACTAGCGATTTTCTTATCCCAAAAAAATACTGTACCACTGGAAAATGGGCTAGTATTCATGCATGGCTCAAGTGCATGGAACAATACGGAGCTCGACTATTGTGGTAGAATGCCGTAACTTTGCCCATCCCCACATACCCATCAGCATACGAGTCAATATTGTTTGCAGTCATTGTACTATTTTTAAGAAACAAAGTTAAGTTATTCTTAGTCAACTTTGAGACTTCTATTACATTATCCTTCAAAAATCTCAATGCTGTGTACGGCCATGGATGAAGTTATTATGTAGCCATCAGCAATCAGCTATCTTACCTCGGGGGGTTTTATAGCATTGCAGTGGGTGGCCAAGAGGGATATTTGACATGCCGTTTAATAAATTAATAATAAGTAAAAAATAAAATGCTAGATAATATCTGTTAAGGTCTAGTGGTCGTCCAAGCTCATTTACATTTCAAAGAAATAAACCACTTAGATTGAAGCGTATGTTTTGGGGCAGGATAAGAACATCTCAATTTTGTCAGTTTTTGTTCTCTAGCTTAAACGAAAACATCCATAATCCGCAGCATCCCTTTATGTTGTTCAAATTAGCTTTTAAATTACAGGTAATTGGAGAAAATATTCATGTTTTCACACACCGAGGTGTCTCTGAATTCAACAACCCTTCAGAGAGCAACTGTAATTTCAATTTAACTGCACTTATGTAAAGTCAGTGGAGCAAGCTGCTACATCGGATGAGAAGAGGCAGAGATGGCAGGGATGGCAGTTGCATAGCTTTGAGAACCACTAGTGTGTATACCCCTGCTTTTATAAATAGGGGAAAAATGGGAAAAAAGTTAGATGCTTTTGGATGCTCATAAGAGGCTTGGGAACAATATGAAAGTAAAAATTCAAAATGTTCTTTTGATTTAGTTTTTTACTATCATGAATAAAATATGCGCTGTCCAGTTTGTTATTTTTACCTTGGTGCTTGCAGTTGTCTGGTTCATAGCTTAGATGGAGTTCTTAGCTATGAGCAATGTTTGTGCCATGTTTTTGAGGTTTAATCCTGTACGTAGACATATCTCAACACACATAGGAAAGAATACTGCCTCCAACAACTGTTGTGTAGATGTGCATAAACACACCTTTGCATATGCAAATGCATAAACATCTTCGCTGCCAAGCTCCATCCATCATGTCAAATTGGCAAAGAAATGTGATTCTTAGCAACATATCAAACTACATGAGCACACATACACTGTCATACATGTTCACGCATAGATCCATACTCTTAGGAGGGGTACCTGAAGACAGCAGTGGGAGGAATGAAGAAAGATCTAGAAGTATAGAACATGATCTCTCTCTCTCTCTTGGTCTCTCTCTCTCTCTCTCACACACACACACACACACACACACACACACACACACTATACTAAGCCTACTTCCTTATCTATTCTTCGATTCCTCAATTTCTTTAATCTTGTCTATGTCTCCCCTGTTTTATGGCAAGCTGTTTTTAACATTTAATCAGTAGCGGTAATAGCAATTGTAGATATCAACAGTTGCTTTTTGACTTGTTGGAATTCCAAGCCAACATATCCACAATTTATTTCTCACTAGTCAAAATGTTAATTCTTGATAACAATTGATTTCTTACTGGTCGAAATGTACAACTAGTCAACTTTCACCATTGACTTCGATTCAAACTCAATTTTGACACGTTATAATTCCAAGCCGACATATCCATAATGTAATTTTGAGTAGTTGCAATTCTAATAATGATATCTACAACTCAATTCTCACTAGTAAAAATGTTAATTATTAATAAATAATTAAATTCTCACTAGTGGAAATGTCAATTGTTGATATCAACAATTAAATTCTTACTAGTGCCAATGTTCATTGTAGATATCTACAATTGTTCTTACATTATAGATATCATAAATGGAATTTTAGATATCTAAAATGGAATTCTGACTAGACGAAATTAAATTATTGATGTGTCGGCTTGGAATTGTAACTAGTAAGAATGTAGAATGTAGAATGTAGAATTGCATTTCAGATATCTGAAATATAATTGTAACTATTGAAAATTATATTCATACTAGTAACAATTATTTTTGAGATATCTACAATTCCATTTATAACTAGTCAGAATTGAATTTTAGATGTAAAAAAGGGAATTTCCACTACTCAAAATGTCATTGTACATATCTTCATGGCATATCCGAAATCAATATGGTAATTTGGGGTACATATCCGAAATTAATATGGCAATTTGGCCGACATAGCAGAAACTAATAAAGTAATTTGGGTGACGATGATAAGCGAACAAGAATGCAAGCAAAAGAAGAAGAAAGAAGATGACAAGCAAAAATGGAGTATTAAACTGATAATGGAATGTAATACTGAGACGGCAGTTTCTGCATATGCCCGTTCAATGGCAAAACATTTCCTTTGCATTTTCATAATCACTTGCTCCACCATGTTTAACTTCGGCTACTCTGAAACAAATTTATGGTGCCAGTGTTGCCAACGGAAAGCATTTGTTGAATATTCATGAGGTAGACAGCCTGTTTAAAAGTCAGCCAATGACTTTGTAGTACTTCATTGATATGACGTCCACATAGCCGAAATGGTTTGCTGATATGTCTGACATATCGGAAATGCAATTGTTGATATCTGAAATGGGAAATAACACTCCCACTAGACACAATCCTTTTTCAACATGTGGAAACTCAGTTTTAGATATCTGATCAATGATATCTGCTTCATTGATCTTCTTCTGACTTAAACCATTTGATTCAGTGTGTTCTACACGAGGTGGGGGACATCTGTTCAGGGCAGTCATGGAGCGCGCGGACGGAGACAGTTTACAGATGGGAAATGCATTACATGGAAGACCGTAATCCACCACCACCACGACGGGAGAACGCTCACTCTTGATAGAGATGAGGAGGTGCAGGCCATGAACACACGGTGAAACAGCTTGGAAACTTTGTGGAATTTACCATGGCATTTAGGACAGAAGAAAGGAGATTATTTATATTACGTCACTTTTGTGTAAGATTATTTTTGTTTGGAAAAAGACCAGTACAATTTGTATTTTCTATCAAGGTACTTTTTAAAATTAGTATTACAAAAACAATCGCTACAAGTGCAAAAATACAATACTGGCTTTGTTGACCTCGTTTCCATTCACAGAGAAAACATTTTTACCCAAAGGACCAACATTACCAAGTAGATATTCATAAATTTACCCGTTAGGTTGGCAACGCTGAGATAAAAGGCATTAGGCTATAGCTTTTCTTAATTGACATTCCCCTCAAGTGATACCTGTGAAACACGGTTGGTTTGGTTTATTTTTAGTTAAATGGGACACCAATATACACGCACGCTCCCTGAATATACTAAATACACTCATGCCCTCTTCAACATCCTAATGAGTCGCAGATTGTACGGTTGAGTGGAGCTGCTATTGTTGCGACCCCCCTCCCCCAATGATGGGTTGACCTCTGTTGCGTCTGTGTCGCCTTGTGTTGGTCGCTGTCGGCTTGGTGAATCTACTAATCTATGTAGAGTATTTTTTTGTATATATTTATATTCAGGCTATGGAACTTTCCAGGGAGAATTACACACACACACACGCACAGATTCTTACTACCACGTTAAGAGGAGATCCTTTCTCAGCCCCCTGATTAAGAGACTGGACAATGTGAAATAGATGGCTCTTAAAATAACCTTGAATCGGATCCAGGGCCACTCACTGGTGGGCTATTAAAACATTTGTCAAAAGGGCATACAGCAAAGAGGGATAGACATATGCTATTCTTGCCCCGCAGAGCCAAACAATTTATATTTCAGACGTTTACCTTTTGCTCTTTTTCCAGAAACACTTGCAATTACTGCAGGGGTATAAGTTCAACTTCTTCCCTCAAGGACGTTTTGACAGGACATTTGGGCTACTACAACAAATTAAACCTGTGACGGTAGTTTACAGGGCAGCCTGTAAGCTTTGTCTCATGGCGATAGGCCACCATTACGCATCATTCATCAAAAGGACAAACAGAGACGTATCTCAGACCGTAACAACACGCAAATGGAATTATCAATGACAGTATGACCTAGAACATAGACACAACGTTTTTCTCAAGCATTACCTTACACTATCAATACATGTGCATGAATTTAATCGTAATGTGAAATTATGTAAGTAAAAGTTACTTTTGTAACTTGTTTTCACAACCTGCCTTGGCCTGCCATCTAGGAAACCACAAACACATCCCGGCTTGAAATGTGGGGCTTTAACACCGTATGTGATAGAATGTAGGCATACACACGCCCACACAGAGATACATTTTGTCTCTAAAATTGTATTAGCCTGCCCAGAAGAAGCGAACGTGTGGGGGCTGCACACAATTTAAATGTTTAATGACTGCTTATATACAGTGTTCACAAGCTCCGACATGTCTGGTGCCATGTTCTTAACCTCCCTGTATCCTCACCACTGCCAATTCCTCCTCACAGGGGATTTCTTTTTTAGCAATACAAAGGCCTGGACGCCTCCACAGAGAATAATTAAGTGACTCCCAGCACTTTTGCTCCTCATAATGGCTAATCTAAAGATCATTAGTAATAGCATACGCTTGACTTGGGTTATTTATTATGCTGTTCTGTTTCCTATTAAAAAACTGCGTCCACACGGTGATTGATGCCTGGGCGCTGCCATGCGTGCGTGCGTGCGTGCGCGTGGGCCCATTGTTAACACAGAGCGTGTGCGTGTGTGATTTCCACCAGTCAATGATCTTACTGACGGATTAAATAGCTTTAATGAAGCAGTTAGCCATCCTCAATGGCGTGCACATTATTAAAATAAATAAATAAAAATCAAAGGTTGATTTTCAGCAATGGGGTGGAAATACCTTTTTCCCATTACATTGACATTTATTTAAAGTGATAATGTAACTTTTTTTTTAAACCCTCGACTGTAGCTTCCTTCCTTCCCCTGACCTCGTGGCAAGACATAATTGCTTGTTCGCAGTAAGCTACAGTAAGCGGTGGAACAGAAAGTAACTGTAACTGTAATTTAAGATATATTATACATATTAAACATTTCAAAATACCCTTAAAAAACACTACAACAATTAGATTTTTCCAACTGATGCAACTTGAGAATGCGTACTACTTGAGAAATCTTTCAGCTTTGTAGAAACATGAGAGACAACAGAGGTTAGAAAACTGATTCTGATTATTTCATGCCAAATGATCAGCATGTGATGTTATACAAAAGTCAGGAAGGGGATTTAACAAAAAAATAAAAAGGTTTAACAATTTGATATTATTTATATACATTGTCCTTTTTCAGTGTCCTGGAAGTGCTACTGAAGAAGGGTAAACTTTCTTTCTGTTTAAATCTGTAAAAACAGAAAATTAACACTGGTAAACCCTAGAAACCATTATATGTGTTTCTAGGCATTATATTTATAGTGTATAGTGTCTAAAAGTATTATGATCTTAGGATGCAAAAATGCATATACTGTACTCAAGAATCAATCAAAACAGATGACATCAGTTCTGCCGCCCTAACAGATGCAACAAAACTGCCATAGGAGCGACTAATGTAGCAGTGTGTATACACACCCAGACCTGGGGACAAGTCTAATGAGCCACACTATCTCAACACCTGTGTGGACAGGGGCTTTAACTGCTGTGTGTAATAAACGTTTACCTCAGTCCTTTGTAGCATATAAGGTCAATGTGAAAATGTTCAATTCATAATTTGCTAAGTGTTGTGTTGTTGTAAGTGTAGTTATGTCTGTATCAGAAAGTAGGCCATCACAATAAGAGTAATAGGTTAATTCAAATTGTTCTCTTCAATAAAAAAAAT
>JAOEHI010001489.1:0-12586 GCA_025447815.1 Percopsis transmontana
ATTACTGCCTGATGAACGTTACTGTGAACTCGTTCATTCTGGTGTCTGTGAACGGAACGCTCTCTCAGTTTAACTTCATTCATTAGGTTGCCAGATTTCTATAGAGCCTTCCACGCGAAAACCCGGCCAAAACACACCGTAAACAGGCCTTAATATATAGCGGAAAAAAGACGTTATCTGGCAACACCAGCCACTAGCGTCATCAAAACAAAAAGCAGCATGGAGGCGACAGCAGCATGTGGTTAGGCGACGAATAATTTTGATAAAGGTGTTATATAAGTAAAGTCTTATTGATTGATGCACAGGGGCATAGTAACAACTTGTTGGATGCTCTGGTCAACGTAATGTAAACGATCTTGCAGTTAAAAGCTAGCTGTAGCCAACATGACATTTGAAGGTTTTAAAAACATTGCGCCAAAATGCTTTAACGAGCGTGATGAGCATGATGGCCCGGCTCTTATGTGGGTTTTAAACATTTCCATGCTAACAGCGAGTTCCACCAATCAGAGACGTTGCTGTTACACTTGAGAACTTTGGGTAGTGTAGTACTTCTCTGTGACAGCGCGAATAAAACATATTTTTCTTAAAACAAGGTTGATATCATACGGACTTGTGTCTTCTACGGGAGCATATGCTATCGTATCACAACCTCGTAGCTAGTGGTAAGTTTGCATTGGATGGTTACGAAATTATGACTCATAATCAAAATCCCAATACAGAATATGAATGGGATATTTACTACCGGAACCACACTGTTGAGCTCTATTTCAGTGACCGTGCTTGGTCAATGAAATAAACGAACCTTCAAAAACATACAGGATTCTATTATTATCTATTATTATTCTCTGCAGTAAACAATTCACTTCCCCTGTTCCTAAGAGAACCTTTGTACAGCCTATTTATACTGGTTAATCAGAACATTCTCTCACTACAGAGAAACTTTCTGAACAATTGTCCTTGGACAGTTTTCTTATTATGTTTGTTCCAAATGCAGTCAGATAGAGGGTTCTTTATAATAACATAAATTAGGTATTAGGTCAGATTTCTACTGCTGGTAATTTTCCCATGACAATCCTCCACTCTTTCAATTACATATTGACCTATTGTATCAATTTATTAATACACAGAAAAAGTCTGACTTTCTTAGGGTTTAAGACTATTTAATGTCTCTAGTTGGGGCAAGGCAGTGCTCAGCACAAAACATCAAGGCTCTTAACGTGCTTAAATAGATACAGTCTGTGATTTTGATTAGGCTCTAAGTCTGTTTTCGGCTCAATAAGACCAACTTCTTTGATTTAGGACTATGCAGGGTCAAATGTGCACATTCCATTGAACAGAAGGAGAGAATGGGGGGGGGGGGGGAGAGAGTGAGAGAGAGAGAGATTTAGAAGTAAAACTAATTAACTCTATACATGTTGATTAAATCCTGATAATTTCTGATAGATATCTGTTCATTTCATACAAAATCCACTGAATTCCGTGTTCAAGCTGTTGCATCCTGAGCTGGCACTCCCTTCATACTTTGGAATGCTCTTCGGAGATCATTCATCTAACTTAGAAGTGTTTTATGACTTAAGTGTTGGAAAGTGAGCAATAAATGTAGGTTAGAACAATGGTGAGAGTGAAACATGATTAAAGAAAATCGCGGATGCGCTTAGTTAAGCTTTTTTTGTTTTGTTTTTTGCTAAGTGAGGTTTATGAAATAAATCATGCCGAAAATAATTATTCTCCAGATTGCTGCCAAAAAGAAGTCAGCTTTGTAAGTGGGTGCATGTGGATGTCTCAAATTCATAGATAGAGATAACGATGTCATAGGACAAGAATACAGCATCGTGGGACCCTTATTAAAGAGTGAATAAAGATTTCTTAAGGGATGGGGTTTTGTTCAACTCTCTTCTATTCTATTTTAGCCTGTTGCTACTGCGCATGCGTCAACTCTCGACACGCCTCTCGTTTCACTAAACCATGTGGTGGTAAATATTTTTTTCCCTGGATTTTAACTTCCGAGGCCTAGATAGCGTGAAACAAATACAGTATATACGAATAATTGCAGATCCACAGCTGTCAGCATGGCTGCTCCCAACGTCAACTTCCAAGCCCAGGTGGAGTCCGTTTTAGTGGAATTGGTTAAAGTGGCGACATTGGAATTGACTAAATTGTTTGAGTCTCAATACCAAGCCATGGCTGGCTCCATCGTCCAACCCGAAAGGTGGACCGCACAAAACAAAACACTGGAATGTCTTGACAGAACCGACGGAAAACTCCGGCGCAGCATTGGGATTCAAGTGAATGAGATCGGTATGGAATTGGATTAGGATTTCCTTTTTTTAAGCAATTGTTATAATATAGCATAGGCTACAGTTGCACAGGTTACGCTGCAAGTGTAGCAAGGTTGCATTGCAAATGTTTATAATTTCCAATATTCGGTTCAGCACTATCGAGTATCGACATTGCACGAGACTTAAATCTCATGCGAGTCGTGTTTGCAAAAGACTTTCTGCTCTCCGCTGCCCACCAAGTTGTAAACGCTGCCTTCTGCAACGCTTTTTACAGTTTACTCAATATGAATGATTTCACTTCAGCTGTTTAATGTTTTGGCCAGTATCGTTAAATAAGCCTCTCTTTCCAACGGAGGCGGGTTATTTACACACCTCAGTAGTCCACCTAGTGTAATGGAATTTTTGTTTTTCCCACTCGTACCCCTCCCCCGTCTTCCACACAGCTCCTCAGGACTTCTCTGAAGGAAGGAGCGATTGTTCACAACAGTCCAGGGAGGAAGAAGATACCACCCTAGGACCCGCCCCATTGGTTAAAGATGAGGAGCAGGTTGACCCAGCGTGCTTGGTGCTCAGAGAGGAGGTTGGTGAATGCAACAGGGTTCAAATGCTGTGGTCTTGTGGAGAAAATAGTGTATAGTGTATTTGTGTTCCTGCTTGAAAATTGTCAGTCAAGGGTTTTGGGCTGAACCCAAACTAGCAACAGAAAACAAAGCTTTCATACTGATGCTGCCTTCACGTGCTATCAGAATCATGGTAAATACTAGGGATTCACCAAAATGAAAATTCTTGGCCAAAGCCGGAACCTAATATAATGAAAAACTTGTCCGAATACCGAACATGGTTTTTCGCATTTATTTTGCCAATTTTTTCACCATTGTATAAATTAAATAGTCAAAATGCTTTTTACTATTTTGTCTTGCTCTTCAAAGAAAAACAATCAATTACAAAACTACAATTTAATATTAATTAATTTAATATTGATTTAACACTGAACATTTTAACATTCCAGCAGACATTATACCAACAAAGCACAATGTAACTTAAAATAAATAAATAAATTGGTAAAATAAAAATATTTTTATTAACCATCTTTGAGCTGCCCTTCTTAAATAGCTTATATTAGGCCTATAACTGACTTCTTAAAGAATATAATGCATTCTGTACGTCTACAACAAAAAAAGTGCATTAAAAAGTACATTGAAAAGAGTGCAAAAAAGTGGATGGACCAACAACAAATGAATCGCCTACTTCTTTAGGAAAAGTGGCAGGTTCTTCTTTATGAAAAGTAACTTCTCTGCTTTCTCACATGAAAGTCAGTTCCTCTTCTCATCAATGACATGAGATGCAGCACTAAAACTGTCTCTCACTGACGACATGTTTGCTGCATTTATAAAGCATGCGCGCCGCTCACTCTACACAGGTTGCTATTTGATCACGTCATCAAAAACTAATTTTTGTAACTTTGACCCTTGGCCTTCAGCCAAACAGCTTTGATGCAAATGATAAATGCTGCCGTACAAAAATGGCATTGAATGAAAAAGTTAACCTTTTATAATTAAACCAACAGCAATTTAATAAAGCAGCCTATGATTTTATCAAAATGTGAACATTACAATTCATATATATAACAAATGCACTTTTATCAACTACATTTTTAATTCACTTGACAATTTATCAACTACATTTTAATCAAATAATTTTTATTTAACTTCCACCCCTCAGAGAACGCCCCCTCAAGTCGTAATCACCAGTGGGAAACTCTTAGATAATTTTGATACCCGAGTTCCCAAATTGGGTGACCGCCAACCTTTCATGGAAGTAGGTGAGAATCAACCTTGCCTCCGCCATTTTTCATTTCGCTCTGACAACAAAGCTCTTGAACATGGCTCACTCATAATTCCGATTTCACAAGTGGGAAGTAGGAGCTTCCGACTAGCACATGAAGGCAGCATAAAGCCGGCTCCACTGTTTTCATTGCCCTCTGTAAAAAAAATAAACAAAAATAGTCAGGCGCGGTGGGGGAAAAAGCGTCAGCTCCGTGAGCAGCCCCCACCTTGCGTGCAGTGTGCAAACACTCATTGATTTAATATGGGAGCGGATGCAGTGTCCATTGGGCTTAAACGTGGAACATATTGATGGAAACGCATTATCTCAGCTTTAAATGAGTCAAATATTGAGGGTCCTTTGTTCCTCACTGCTCGTGTTTTTCAGGCCGTGACTCGGGCTGTTGTAAGTAACCTTGAGACAGAGCCTCCAGCTTCCAGTTGTTCACAACCAGACATTCACAAGCAAGGTGAGAGTAAATTCTTTGTATAGTCAGTAATCAGTATATCAGCATTGGCACAGGTTAAGATGCAACATGAAAAGTGGAAATAGGCTAAATGAGCTGCTGCTCATGTGAAATGGAATAGCGCTCTCTGATCTCTTGAGACGCGATAGACTGTTGTGAATTGCAGAGAGAGCAGGTGTGGCCTCTTGGAAGAAATTATATTTTATTGTAAGATATGATTTGAAACTATATCTTTCACTAACACTTTCAATCCCCACAGATCCAACGTGTGGGTCCTCACAAACCTCCCCAGCCAAGCGGAAGCTTCTAGTCAAACCAGAAGATGGGGATGATGAAACCGCCGGCAGCCAAGTTGAGGTTGCATCAGTTGTAAAAGCAGACTTTCAGGACCCTAAACCAGAGGATAAAGAAGAATGCATTCAGGCCGATCCTCAGCAGGCAAATGTCAGCATTGCTAAGGGCACTGCCTATAGCCCGTCGCCTTCAGACGGCGCTGTGGGCGCCCTGCAGGTGAAGGTATGGGAAAGGATCCGCACAGTAAAAGAGACAGAAAACCACCTCCACCTGAAGCTGAGGCTCACCTCCCAAGACCCGAAGTTGATGAGCCCCTGTTCAGTGCAACTGGTGAACCTGTTGGCGGCCGGGGCAACGGGCGGCCGCGGCGCTGATGGCAAAGCGTGCTCGCCTGTACCCAGGGACCTGCGCCACCACCAGGGTCTCCACACGGGCCACCGCCTCTGCTGCTTCACCCGGTGCGAAAATGGCGTGTGGCGTCTCCAGAGTGTGGTCGCCCACTCCCGCGACGGCTACGCCTGCAACATCTGCGGGAAGAAGTTCAAGCGACGGAAGATTCTACGGCGCCACGAGCGCTTCCACTCCGGGGAAAAACCATACTCCTGTACCCACTGCTGCAAATCGTTCGCCCTGCGTAAGAGTCTAAGGCGGCACGAAAGGTTTCACACGGGTGAGAGACCGCACAGCTGCACTCAGTGTGGCAAATGCTTCAGGCTCCGAGACAATCTAAAAGCGCACCTGAGATTCCACTCGGGGGAAAAGCCGTTTAATTGCTCCATGTGCGGGAAGAAATTCCGGATCTCGAAGAATCTCGAGAAACACAGTCTCAGCCAGTGTGTGTTCCCCGTTCCTTCATTCAGGACAATTGCTGGTTTGTAGAAAGCCAGCTGTTTTAAAAAAAAACACGTTTTTACTACCTCACAAATAAAAGCATTAATACTGCTTGTATAAAGCAACACAAATGTAATGTGTGAGAAATTGCAGCAGTACTATTTGTTGGTAGTTGTCCTTTACAAGCATTTTAAAAACTGATGCTATTAACGTTTTAAAGCCCCCTATATGAGTGCCCCCAAAACGTCAAATACAGATGTATACAGGGCTGTTTGTGATGCAAAATGAGAGCCTTTACGAGAGCAGATGGGACCTGGTGGCAAGCACCCCCGGTCTCATTTTCATATATCATTTATATAGATGCATCTCATGGATCATTCCTGTAGCTACTTTTACGTGTACTTTGGTAACTATATTGAATAGTTTCAACAAAAGTTATTGTATTCTTTTTGATGAAAATATATACATTTCTCCCACATTGACAGCATTACTTGCATTAACCAAATGTCAATCCAGTTGACATGGTTTATGCCCGCCATTATGATTTTTTACATGCATTTACGTGTTTGTTTTTAACGGTATGTGTCACTGGAGTTTTGCATTTTTAATGCAAGTGTAATATAGTAGCATCACTGATTGTTTTAATTTTCTCTTCCCTTGCTTAAACCTTATTTACTGAACCTTTATGTATGACCAAAACTTAATGTATGACCAATTTTTTTTACATGTGTGTAAAAAGGACTTATTAGGTTCAAGGTCAGCTTAGTTTCTATATATATAAAAAAAATATTTTATAGAGTTGAAAATACTGTTTCTCTTGCCTTTTTCAAACTGATACTGAATAACATGTTTAATGTCTTGCTTCTTTCTTTTGTATTAATAAAAATGGTTCATAAACCTGTCTAATTCAGTTATTTGCTCCCCATAACCTGAATTAATACTTATTTTGTGTAAAGTAATGATAACCCTTCTAAATTACATATTGACAGAAATGTCAATATGTGATGTGTGTGTATAAAGAACCCCTTACGTCTTTCGTAATGTAGTCTAAATTATACATACTATGTGCAATAAGTCTGTGTCATCTATTTCATATTAAACATTTTGATTTAATAATATCCTAATGTCGTGGCAATTATTAAAAATTCGGGCCACATAACTGCTGCTGAAAGTCAACATCGACCCTTAATCCGTTCTGTTAAATCCCGCCCCAGGAAGTTCAAGTACACAGTCGTGCTTTCACTTTCGACAGTGCGCAAAACACAGGAGACATCTGCAGCTTTTCAGGTAATCTTTATGCGGTCAATTTGCTTCGAAACAACTGACGTTAGTAGTTACCACAGAGACGACGAGAAAGGTGTGTTTCACGTTATCGCTCTCCATTTACGGTTCGCAGGAGCAGGCACTGCACATGGCTGACCAAGAGAAAACTACGCTTGAGGTCCTGCTGACATGCCCGGTATGTCATGACATCTTCAAAGAGCCTCGCCAGCTCCCGTGTGGGCACAGCATCTGCAAGGCGTGCCTGGATAAAATGATAGACCATTCTTCTGACATGCCCTTCCGCTGTGCGGACTGTAGAGCCTACTTTGGCAGAGTGGTCGAAGTACAAAAGAACTATGCTCTGGCCAACATCGTAGAGGACTACTGGGAGAACAACAAAGAGAAGGTAACAGTCTCTTGTTGTAAACATTTCCTTGTGCCACCCACAACCTCCTTAATCCTGGCATACTCTCTCTCGTCTTCGAGAGTGTGCCCTGAACAGACTTACAGAGCACGTTTATACACACACTCCCATAAAACTGCCAAGGACATCCATTGTGTTTCAACTCTCCAGCCATCTAATACTCCCTAACTTCGCTTGCTCAGGGTAAAAACTAAAGGAGGAAAATAAAAACAGTGCACTGTTTCCCACGGACACGGTGTCTCCCTCCCTGATCTCTATCACACGTTTTGTTTTATGGTGGGATATAAAACACGGCAATAATTTTAAGCATAAGAATACACATTTTAAATATAACAAATGCACATGAATATCCTTAAACACACAATTTCCCTTACAGAAGTCTCGAGTCAAACAGCTACTATACGACACTGCAATGAATTTGTTCACTGCAGGTCAAGCAGGAAGAGAGTGTGTACTGCGACTGCTGCCCGGACAGAGCTGAACTTGCAACCAAAACGTGCCTGAAATGTGAAGTGTCGCTGTGCAGGGAGCACGTCCGTGACCACCAGAACCTGCCGGCGTACACGGGCCACCCCCTGGTCGGCCCCCTGGGGGACCTGGCGATGCGAAAGTGTCCACAGCACAACGACGAGGTGCTGAGGTACTACTGTAATTCCTCCAGGCGCTACCTCTGCAACATCTGCTCCCTGGAGACCAAGCAGAAGAACGTGGCCACAGAGGCCTACAGTGTCCTGGGCCGCATGCTCACCGTGAGTTCCTGATAGCTGACATTCCTCAGTTTGAAACTCAAAAGAAGTGCTGAGTGGCAACACACTCCTCACTACCCCTCCTCCCACAAATCCCATAGGCTCACACTTTAGTGGACGGTTGCGTTTCAAACGTCAACCATGAGTTGGGGCCGAAATTCGGTGGGGAGTGGGGTAATCAAGGAGTGTACCTTTTTAAAAACTGTTGTGACCATATTTGGTATAACATACTACACAATAAAACAATAGAACATTGTATCAGTGAAACAACCAGCAGCTTTGCAGGAGTTTTTATATAAGTACCTTTGGAGGAATACTTCTATTCCTGATTCAGCATTGTGGAGAAACAGGAATTTCTGGTCTCTGAGGATAATGTTCTGTTGAACAATAGACACACACATTTTCAACTGTCATTTGTATATAATGTATGTACCACAAAATCAATACAGGACTTACACAGTTTATCAATATGTGTGTGTGTGTGTGTGTGTGTGCGTGCGTGCGTGCGTGAAACAGGAAAAGATGGAGCAGCGTTTCCAGTCCCTTGAGAACAATATTATGGATTCCAATGAAGCTTTAAAAAACCTGCAGGAATACATGCAGAATGAAGTGAGCACCTTTTTACTGTGGTTTACAACTCCAGATGGTAGTATACAGTATGTCGATAGATATGTAGATGTAGTCAAAACTAGATTGAATGAGTTTGTATGTTTTACATGCAATAATTTCACACTGATATCGAATCTCAAATGATATCCTTGTTTTTGCTTGATTGTAAAATGTATTGTATGTGCTGCCATTTGCTCTCGACAGAAGCGCAAGGCAAACTCCAATTACTCGTTCCTCAACAGCATCACGGTTACCCTTCTGTTCCTCTGGCTCGTGGTTTTGTATTATGGTGAGGAGACATGAGGCTGTATATTTGAACAGATTTCTCTCTTCCAACTCCTCCATGAAAGTCATCAAACGTAGATTAGGATTATGAGTAGATGTGTTTGTGCTTGATATTGCCATTTTTTTCACCCTTTTTCCAGCCTATAACTACTCTATGGAAAACCAGAAGCTCTCAGCGACAGTGGACAAGCAACAGAATCACTTGCATGACATCTATTCTAGCATTGCAGGTTGAAATGTTTTTTTTTACTCAAACTTGAAAGCTTAAAATTCTCTTATAACACAGTATTACTGTTAAGTAAATTCTAAGTCCAAAGACACAACCAAGTTCGTGGATCAGCGGTTTCCTTTAATCAAAATGCATTTTGGGTTCAACACAGCAATGAGCATTCATATATTGGTTTATATAGGTTCTTGGTGTGTGTGTGTGTGTGTGTGTGTGTATGGGTGTGTTTTACGACAATGTTTTGCTTTCCCCCACAATGTATTGGAGATAAGATAACAGAACAAGTCTCCAGTGCGTCTTCTTTTCCTCTCCCTGAGTATATCAAGCTTAACCAAAACATAAGAGACCTTTAAAAACATGTTGTGACCCTTAAAAAGACAGGAGATCACGACCATAACCGTTATCTGGAGAGAAAGTGATTACAAATGTGAGAACACTAGCCTATTAATTTTTCTCTAAAAATTACTGTAGTATTTCAATAAAAAAAATGCAAAAACACACGCCACACACCAGCATGTAATAGTTCTGTTCTCTTTGTGTACAAGGTCAACCTGTGGTGCAAAAGGGTCTTGCTAAATGAAACTACCGCTACACCACCCTTTCATTACAATGTTATGTATTCTTTTATCCCTGGATAGACTACTTAGGTGAACATGCATCACAGAGCCACAGTTACACAGCATCAAAAAATAAAGGTAAGTGTGAAAAACACAACACGAAAATAAAATTACTAATTGGGTTTCAGTTAATAGAGGTTATTAAATAAAACATTTTATTGTACATGGGACTAGACTAATAAACCGATGTACTGTAGGCCTTTCAGACTTCAGTAAAGTTCTTCTGACACTTGATGTGGACACGGTCAGTCCTTACCTTGGCCTCTCAGTGGACCACACGTCAGTGGAGAGAGAGCCGATCATCAGACTGGGCTACCCCAGTCGGCAGCACCGCTTCGACGACGTCCCGCAGGTCCTCTCCACCCTGTGTTTCTCCGCCGGGACCCACTCCTGGGAGGTGGAGCCTGAGGGCTACTGGAGCATCGCCGCGTCCTACGAGGACATTCAACGCAAAGGGAAAACCAAGAGCGTGTTTGGGAACAACGCACACTCCTGGAGCCTAACGTACAGTCAGGATGAGAGTCAGCCATTTGCCTGCCATGACGAAGTCAAGGAAGTCCTCCCCACCTTCAAGTACAAACGGATAGCAGTAACGGTGGATTTTGAAAACGGCACCGTCGCCTTTTCTGAAGTGGGTCCCATCAAGTGGTTTGAGCTGCACCGATTCCAGGCTACGCTAACTAAACCAGTGTGCTTGGGCCTGGCTCTGTTCAGTGTGGAGCCACCGAGCAGAGCCTCCATCGTCAACGTAACATGATGTAAGAAAGAGCGGCTAGTAACCAACCTAATGACTGACAACAGTGACCCATAGTTCATTTTTGCTTCTCTTGAAAACGGGTGCAATAGTGTGGGAATCTGTTTAGTGAGTCTCAAGTCATGAATAAGGAAAGCTGTATTTGCGATACCATAATGTCTCAGGTATTTTAGAAATGTTTTATTTTGCTGTATGTATAATGTTGTACCCAACCGTGTAGGCCTGGGTGGGCCACTTGACACGCTGGCCCATTTAATCAGAAGGCTTCCTTGCTTCTTCATTATATTTTGGTTAACATACGTTTCGGGAACCTATTAAGTAGGAAGAAGCAGGCCCTCCTAATTTACTCTGTGCCCACCCACATTGTGATTTATGCCCACGCTACTGGTTGTGCCCATTAAGCAATGGTACACAATGGTTTGGGTACACACATTAAAATGTGAAAAATTATTACTTTTTAATTACTTCTAACGGAACATTAAAATATTTTAAAATGGGGTTTGTATCAGTATCCAATTGTAGCAGTCTCACTTCACCTCTCAAAACATTGACCATTGCAACACAAAGCACATGTCCACCGAATGATGAGGGACTTTTACATTGTTGGCTCGTTTCCTCTGTCAAAGTCTACATATTAAATAAAGTATTTAAAAAAAAAAAAAGTATATTCAAAATGTAATCACATTACATTATTCAGTCCGAGTGGGCACGCATAATATTCCAGCCATGTTTTGCATATACTGAGGTGTCACAACAAATATGGGTGGTTCTTCATCCTTCACTCCATTAGTGAGTGCCACACATGCCCAACAAAGAACACACAATCTGGCCTGACCAAATTACCAAAAAACATATTTTGAAGAAAATTATATTGGCTATTGGAAAGAAAAAGTGAATACAAAAAAACAAACTAAAATGCTGTTTCACCTAACAGACAGTACACATTAGCACAGTATCTGACCACTGTGACTGACACCAAGAAGAGGGAAACACTGACCAGTACGGACTCAGTGACCACAGCCTGGCAGTAGAGACAGGCAGACACAAACATGGCTCTCCCCAGAAGACAGACTGTGTTAACCGGGAAATGAACGTCCCCGAGACAGAAGCACACTTCCTCACCCAATGCTCAATATACCACTACATAAGAGATCAAAACTTCCATCAGTTTAAAACCCATTCAATAGCCTGAAAAGACCATGAAAAGCTCTCAAACCCAAGTAGTCTTTGTACTAGGAGGTCAGGGAGTGCTGTAGCCTGGCAGCACGTTATACGACAGCCTGTCACAACATGAGGGACTGTGAATGACCATCACTCACCATGGATTCATGTCATTAGCTTGTCAGTATTGCTACAGTATTCATGTTTGTGTAATTCCATGCATTTTATGTATGTTTCTATCATGTCATGCCAATAAAGCATTTCTTGAACTGAACTGAGTGAAGAAATTCGATTTCATCCCGCAAGTGGTTTTACTAGAACATTATTATGGAAGCAAGACACATTGAGTAAATTTGTCGGGGCATTTACGCATTGACATCGGTTTGACTCCGCCTACATATCAATTTATTGTAGTTTATGTACAGTGTACTCATTTATTTAGGAAAATCTGATCAGTTCACACTTCACTGGGAATACTTTTCTTTTTACAAAAAGAATAAAACTACATCTAGAGAAGGGAACTTACCTTAATACAAAAATGTTCAAAATTCTCCATAATAAAAAGTATTCTTTTAAATCAAACAAAGTTTGTAAAGAAACCAATAAATTCAAACGCAGTAGTGCCTTTCTCCAATTGGTACAACAGATACAGGACACTGAAATGTTTTGTCCATATACATATATATATACATATATATATATATATATACATACACATATACACATATATATACATATATATATACACATATATATATATATATATACACACATATATATATATATATATACACACATATATATACA
>JAOEHI010001490.1:0-12586 GCA_025447815.1 Percopsis transmontana
CCGGACAGCCTCCCCGCGTGTTGCTCCGCCACTCCGGAGAGGCAGGCTTGCCCCCCCGCGAGAATCCCCGTCGCTCCTCACGCCACGCCACGCCACAGGCGGAATTGCCGATGACACGCTAGACAGTGTTGTTTTAATGTAGAATACACACGTACAGGGGCAAAAACCCGAAACAATGCTCAACAACTCCTGGGGTTGTTGGGGAAACTTAAGTAGTCCAAAATGTAATCAACTAAGGAGGCGCACCTGTAGGTCTAATCAGCCTACAGGTGCGCACTGGGGACGAGGAACACGGAGCACGCATGGACCAATGTGCGCCGATTGTGACAGTTCTATTACATGGAGCAGAGTTAGGCATATTGCTCAAGGATGCTTACAGGTAAGCTGACCCTGGGGCTTGAACCCACGACCTTCCAGCTGGGAGTCCAACACCTAGACCACTAGACTATCCTGCCCTCCCGTTAGACTGCCCCTTGTCAATTGCCTCCCAGGTGTTTCCTATCTGCTGATCAGCCCTTGTGTATATAGTCTGTGTGTCTACAGTAGTTTGTCATTTATTGTCCTGTCTGATTACCCTGCTCTGCCTTTTGGAGTCATCAATGTTTGCCGACCGCCTGACCATTGCACCTGTTTCTGCCTTTGGCTGTCTGTATTTAACTTGTTTGCTTTTGGTTTACGTCTGTTCCCGAATGTCTCCTTTTTGGTCCTGTAGCCTGAGTTCTGACAAAAACAGTATTTAACAAGAATGAGATATTGTTATTCTGTTCTTAGGGCAATAACTTAAATAATCTCTTACGAGGTATTGCTTATTCTCCTTTGAAAATGGAATTGAACAATTAGCCATGATGGAATCCCAGACCCTGCCTTCTGTACTTGTTCATTACAAGTACAGAATGTTAACAGGTTTACATTTTAATAAGATTCACTTATTTTGAGCTTACTTGATTTATCTTGTTAATATGTTAAGATAATGCCAATTTACTGCAGGAGATACAAATAATTTATTTAAATAAATTTGTAAACACCAGTAATTAACACATTCAATTGGCATGTATTTTGTATCCAGATACATTTGAATGTGTTGAAGAAGTGCGCGTCAGTTATATGAGCACTAGAATAACCGTGCACTGAACACCTGCACTACTCTGAAGTTTGCGCACATTTAGGATATTTTATTTCCCCACGAAAATGTTTTCTTTACAAGTAACGTACATCTGTGGTAGATCTATAGATTTGTACAGTATAACTCACGTGGTAAATGTTATATGGGAAACCACGAGTCATTGCTTGTTATGCTAACAATAGATCGCTGCAGAGCCGACTACAAGCTTATGGTGTAGCAGACGAAAATAAAGCAAAATGACATGCTGTTTTCTATGCTAATATTTAAAAATAAGAATGCAATGATTTGAACCACTCGGGACTTAGATATAGGAGGGGGATGTGCTGTTGGACAAATTAAATTGTTTATGTGATGCTGGCTTCAATCACAGAATTCTGGTAATTCTGGACACAAATGATCATTCAGTCATTAAAAATAACTTGCTGGTGGCTTGCATCTTAGCTCAATGCCAGGGATTTACTATGCAAAAATGTAGCTTTGAGGGCCACCAGGCAACGCAAGTTAAATTACATTTAGTTCCTGTGTCAGCTAGTTCAATGATTCAAGCACATTAATGTGAGTATGTGTTTGTCTGTATTTGTACACTATCATGAATAGTGTTTCTAGTGAGTGGCAGGCCAATGGGTTTTTATTTCTCCAACAGTGTGTAGTCAGGCAGGCTCAGTGTCCGGGCTACACTACATGACTGAAGGAACAGATAATTGATAGTGACAAGGCACTCCCAGCCCTAATTGCTGTGGGTGAATTAGATTACCTTTTCAAAGTGCCTTCATTAGCAGTGGAAGATCTATACCAACGCTCTGTGATTAGCCTCATATTGTTTCACCATGAACCTTTCTTTTGTTTACAAACATTCTATATATAAAAGAGGGACGCAGGAAAAACATGAAGGTTGCCAATCTTTCTCATTGAATTCATATGACAGAGCAAACATAGGCTTCATAGTAATTTTTACCCCAGACTGCAATCATCGCTCTGAAAGTGCTTTGTTTCACTTGGTATGCTATGTCTTTGATTTATGTCTCCTTTATTGATGAGGAAACAATATTTATACACGGTACAATTTCTAGGTTCATGTCAACTGTCGACAGTGATTACTACACAAGATTGCATCATTGGTCATTTTTATTCTCATGTAAAGACACTTAAATCATGAACTTGGACTTTTGGACATATAATGCCTCTGTTTTTCCCACCAGGTTTGTTTACCAACTCGATTACTCCCAGCAAATTTGCTAACAGCCATTAGTTACAGGAATAATAAATACAGCTCTCAAAGCTGAAAATAATAATAAAAAAAAAAAATGTTATGTCTGCAATTAACAAGACTGACTGGAAAAAACTCTAGGTGTAGGAATTGTCAATCAAAGACAGGATCGCAGGTTTAGTAGTATGGTGTAACGTGGTTTTAATTGGTAAGTGCAGGTGCAGACCAAACAAAACACAAAAATAGCAAGAACTCGAGACTCAGCTCTGTGTTTAATATTTAAGAATACTTCACATTCCCATCAGTACAAAGAACAGCGATGTGAAACAATAACTGACAATGAAACCAACAAACCCCAAACTAATATGGCCTCCCACAGTCACAAACAGGTGCGTAATTCTGTTGCGTAATGTGATTGTTGACAAATGTACTAATTGTAAGTTGCTTTGGATAAAAGCGTCTGCTAAATGCTGTAACTGTAACTGTAATGTAAATGATTGGTGATGGGAGTCTGGTGTGAAGCTGGGGTGCGTTAGGAGTGTGGACTGGTGCAAGCCGGTGGTTAGTACACCGGCGAGGTAGAACGGGAAGGGGGAGCGCTGTCCCTTGGCGCAACCCCTGACGTTACATATGATGACTAATGCTAGGGAGTTTGTCGCAAAAAAGGTACCTTTGTGTTTTTTGTTTAGACAATATTTAAAAGATTGAAAAAAATCATATATAAATCTGATCCAATAGAGAGACTCACCTAAAAAGAACATGAAAAAAAAACTTGTTAAACATTTGTCACAGGATAAATATACAGCTCACAAAGGTCAACAATTTTTCAATCAAGCAAACTGACAGGTGCAAGACGAATTGATAATTGTGTTTAGATGTAAAAAAACAAACAACAAAATCTTTTGGGTCACTATCACAGGTTTAGCATGTAGTGTATAGCAAATTTGACAAAAAATAAAACAAAAAGCACCTTTCCCTCGCGGATCTTGCAGTCACACAACCTAAGCCAACATATCCCAATGGCTCATCTCCCCATGCACCCCACCCATTTCTCATGATTTGGAGAGGCTGTGCCTGCTTAGTTTGGCTCATCCAGGCTTGCTCACATGGTTCTGAACTTGTTATGATATTACTGTTGGAGTGGGCAGACGAGTGTGAATGTGGTGATACTGTGAATGGACAGAAATCAAGCTTAGATAGAGAGAGTAGAAAGCTATTGTGAGAGACAGAAAAAGAAAATGGAGGGAGAGAGAGACTCTGGCAGAGGAGGAAAGAAGGAATAAAATGTGTGGGAAGAATAAAAGGAAGGCGACAGGGAATTTAGCTCAGACTATGAGAGAGAGAGGTGGAAGACAATGGCAGAGAGAGAAATTAGAGAGAAAATCTTCCACTGAGCAATGTGGGCTGTGATTGCCTCTCTCTCTGTCTCTCATTCTCTCTCCTTCTCTAAACGGTGGGGATGTGGCTTGCATCTGCTGGCAAGAAGGAACTCAATTTGGGACAATTTAGTTGGCAGTCTCAGCCCCAGCGTACCTCAGGGACAGAGAATAGAAAGAATGAAAGTGAAGGAAGATACAATCAGCTAGGTACACACACAAGCACAGACACACACACACGTCCGCCTTGACCACAATTGCCTCCGAGTAGATTTCACTTAGTTAGGTATAACTCTCCCAGGCGGTCAATACGATTGAGTTTATAAGGCTTGGAAATGAAAAGCCCTGGATAAGGTTAGATAAACTGTGTGCAATTTGATTTCAGCCCACCTTTCTAGAAGCGGAGCCTCTCTACACAGATGGCCAGGGGAAAAAAGCAGAGATCACGTACATCATGTCTTTGACCAGATTCAAAGTCTTCCTGAGCTTGGCTGTGTGTAATGTTGACCTCTCTGCAGAGAAAATGTTTCAGTTGTAATTTGAAAGAAAATAGTCAAAGGTGTGTTGGCTGTTATTTGCATGCGGTCCCAGCACAAATCACATAATAATGGGGGGTGTGCCCATGTGCTGGGTCAAACCGTTTCTTTGATTCACATCCAAACAGGTTCTGCTGAAAGTAGTACATTTTTTTTTACAAAGGTGAAACACTAATTCTACTTTATGTGCTACAAATCAAAATAAATCTGGTGTTTTTAAAAATAATACTGTAATAATACAATCGTCTTTCTTTGCAATCAGATTGGTAGCCTGGACGGCCTATTCGCTTTGAGAGACAGCAGGTGGAGCCCTGACAGAGCTGCCCTTGAAAGGAGCCTTAAAGACACACCAGGAGTAAGTGACCTTAAGTTTCTACTATAACATAAGCACTCTGGCAACTCAAGAGGTTTTCCATTCATGGGTGCTTTATAAGGTGGGTAGAGTAGCCAAAAACTGTACCCAAGTAAAAGTATTGTTACTTTAAAATAATAATGGTTCAAGTAGAAGTAAATGTAGTCAAATATTTACTTGAGTAAGAGTAAAAAGTATCTAGTGAAAAGACTACTCAAGCACTGAGTTACTTCATACAATTTGATTTATAAAGACCGAATATAAGACTCACTTCCAAGACTAAGTTCGAAGATGAGTTCCTGAAATGTCCACATTTTCAGGCCAACTTAGAAGGCAGTGCATAATGTAACTATTGTTTTTGGTCAGGGGCGTTTCTAGCTATAAAAAGTTCAGGACCTAAGTCTGGAGCTTGTCTGGGGCTTGTCTTTTTTATATACCTTTTATAATAAATAAATACTATCACATGCATACATTCAAAGGTTATTATTATTATTTCACAAGGTCTATATGATCATATAAATATCTTTTTCAGGTATATCTCTCTCACACACACACACATGCACAACAACAAGCAACACTCTCACCAGACAGAACAAGCAGCACTAGCAACAGATTTCAGTCTAAAGTCAAAGGTCAAAAAACATTTGATTGGTGAAACAGAGTAATGTGGGGCTGTTACAGAGCCAAAATAGAGAGACAAACTGAACATACATTATATTACATTATTTATAAAATATATAATAAATATAACCCTGGGTTGAAAAGAAAAGTAACGAGCTGAATGTAGCCGAATATAACAGAGAAAAAAATATTTTTTTCTTCACAAATATACTCAAGTAAAAGTTACTTACGTTAATGTAACGTAGTAAATGTAATGCATTGATAACGGACAGGATAGATTAGTGGTTAGTGGTTTGGGTGGTCAAATTCCAACCTTAAGGTCATGGATTTTATCTCCAACATGCCCGACCTTTATGTAAGTACAATGCTTACCTAACCTTACCTGTTCCTTAATGATTGTAAATGTACTCACTGCTAGTCGCTTTGGATAAAAGTGTCTGCTACTGTAAATTACCTAATTGTAAAGAATGAAACATAGATGTTCGTTTTGGCCCTTGGAACATTACAGGACTAGCTCAGACAATAACATTTAGATTTGTTATATTTACTGGCACATTTACATTGAACATTTCCACATTGTTGTAAATTCACGCCCCTGCATTAGTTGTCATTTAGCATCTATTTGCAAATGAAACCATTTAGCTTTGAATAAATATTTTAATAGATTTGATTAGAGAGCGAGTGGAAAATATAAGAGTATGAAGGTCTACCTCAACGCGTGCGGACCCCTGTTCCTCCCCAAATCAACATCATGCCCCCCGCCACGCTGGCTAAACCCAACCACTCTGCATAACCCTCGCCTCACTCAGTTGCCATGGAAACGGTCACTGGCGGAACATCCCGTATGACAGCCCGGGGCGAGGAAGGGGAGGAATGAGGGCCAGGGAGGTGGAGATGTGGGTCTGTCCCCCTCAATGGGGCTCTGGACCCCTGGGCGCATGATTACACCCCACAACCGCACCAAGCAGGGAGAAAACAAGAAAATGGAATAAAAATGGAAAAGATGGAAAAATTAGGGAGAAGGTTCCGGACTTTCTGTTTCAGAGTGATTGTCTGAATGCCAGATTTACGTTTGATTAATTGAATTAATTTATGTGCAATCTCCAGCGACTCTGCATATGGTTCATGATTTCATTAAACTGTAACTTTAATTACTTTTCCTACCGACTTAACTTGAGGTGAAAATTGATTACTATTGGAAATATGTACCATATTTGGTCATGAGTCCCAAATTGAGCGGATTACACAAATAATGTTGTGGGATAATGAACAATTGCATACTTAGACATAGCATCCTTTAGCAGATTGTGTTGCAGCAGCATTAATTACTTCCATCGAGGTCTGTGTTTTTCATCTTGCCTGTAGACTGTTTTAGTTAATGTTGTAAACAATACGTCATAGTGAAAAAGAAAACGCTCCTTTGACATCACTCATTCTAACCCAATTGTGAAGAAAATTGCTTGGGAAATCTATTTTAATATCTATTTTAATTACTTTTTTAAAGTAGAAACAACTCAATGCAATATGGGGTTCATGAAAAATTGCATACAACCTTCTTTCTTTCTTTTGCAGTTTGTATGTTACTTTGAATAACAACCAACATTTTTTTTAACTTACAGTATGCCTTTTGACACTTTGCAAATGCAATAATTCATTACAACTTAATGATTTGTTGTTATTATTATTACAAATTGTGGCACATAGACAAGTTGACACGTCTGTGTCAACCTACAGTGTCAACCTACAGAAGTAACCGTATTGACTAATAAGCTATAGGAAAAATGTATGTGTAATGTTTGACTATGTGCACGGTGCACTGCTTTGTCTAATCTTGAATTTGAATTAAAAAACTAACGAAGTTCAACTTTTGCTGAAGTAGTTTGTTTCAACTTTGGGATTTAACTGGCGACAAAACATTAATTCAGTTCAAGTATTAGCAAAAATTAGCTGTTGAGCTAATCGCACTGCTAATTACATAAGGTGTTTTCCACTGCAAGAACCAACCCTTTAAAAACTCTTGAAAACAGCCCCGAAAGAGTAGCACAGAGCAGCCCTGAAAAACTGCTGGACGGGACTCATTGGTTAAATGGGATGTGAGTGGAAGACAACAACAAGCGCCATTATGTTCATTTATCAAGTAATTACAGCTGTCATTTAATTTTTAGCAACTTTAGAGCAACATTCAACTGTCGACTCAAGGTAATTCTAACGTTATCTGGAAAATCTCTGGTTTACACAATTCACACAATCTGGTGTGCTGTCGCTGGAGAAGTATTTTGTTATGCTCGGAATTCACGTCATGATCGAAGAGCAAAGGCAACGTTGTAGGACCATAGTTTGCACGTAGCGCCTAAATTTACATAAGCTGAAGGAAACAACTGAAGGTATGAAGGTTGAGGACTGTACACAGATAAGGCCTCAGTGCACACGCATGCACACGCACGCACGCACACGCACACGCACACTAAACTTGCTCTGACAGTAATGTCAATTCTGAGAGCATTCCCTGACAATGTGTGTGTCACATGAAAAAGAATGAGTTCAGATTCTCACCCCCAACCTTTTCTCCTTAACCGTCGAGATGAAATCGCTTTTTGCAAACAATCACACAAAAATACAGGTTCACTACCGTGACCTTTCACAAAACGTCTAAGACACTGACCCCCTGCTGGCTCCTGAAAGGCACAGGAGGTCTCACACAACAAACACAACCACACACACAGCAGTAAGCCTAGTTTGCAATTTAAAATATACGATTTATTCTTACTTTTTGTTGTGAACCTCCCTTTCCTTGATACAGATTTTTATCCATTGACCTCGATTTAGAAAAACAAACAAACATTTTTCCTTTCTCCTCCATTTATCCCAGCAGTAGTATTTGCCATATATTTTCAAAAAATGATCCTGTTCTTGGTACACTTTTATTAGGTACACTCCTTGATTTGTGTGTGGAATTACCATTGTGAATTGTTTACTTTCTATTCCTCCCCCTAAAGCCACATATACTTGCATGCACTGTTGTGTTTCCAACATAAACCAGGAACATACCTTTAAAATTATTTATTTGTTTATATTACAACTCAGTCACGACAGACAGTAGCAGTGGATAGGAATCCCTGTGGTGAAAGAAGATTTCACGCCTTTGGGTCCTTTCTGAAATTTTTAATACCCTTTTGCTGTTTGTGTCGCTAGTTCAGTGGTTCCCAAACTTTTCTTAACCATAGCCTCCCTTTTTATAGGACTTTTTTTCCAAGACACTCCAAAACCTAAAAACAACAATCAAGGTGGAAACAAAATGGTTTTCACAACTAATAATATTAGTTGTGAAAACCATGCCAATATCAATTAATATTGTAAAATATAGGCCATGTTTTGTTCCAAATTATTTGTAATGAACATGAACAGAAACAGAAAAATTAGAATTGAGACACATTCATTTAGAAAAATCACATCCTACACATTCTTAAAACAAATAGCCAATAGATTGCTTATCTTAAATGTATGCTGTATGCTTTTTTTTTGTAAGAAAATTAATTATTCATATTTACAGGTTAATGAGAAGATATAGACCTACAGAACCAGTCAAAAGTTTGGCCACACTTTCCCATTCAAGTGAATAGGAAAGTGTATCAAACCTTTTGGCATAATAATAATATGAATACATTTAATTATAATAAATAATGAAAACTTAAAATAACTTGATTAGATTAGATTACTGAAAGGATTACCTTTTAGGTAACCTATTTATGAAATAAAAACAAATCTTTCATGCTTTTGAGAACATAGTCTCTTGATGTAATCTGCACATCCTGCTCTACTGACTGGCAGTGTCTTCTCTGGCTTTTCATGTATGTCAGGGACAGGGACGAAAAGTCAGCTCACAGAGGTAAGATGTTGGGAAGGGTAAAAGTATGCTGATGGCACAGTATTCAGGGGTATTCATGTCCCACAAGCAGCCTAAACATATCCAAAACAATTTCTCTAAACTGTAATTTTAATTAAAGTGCGGTCTATAGTGAGATCGGCCAGTTCCTCCTGGGCTTGATTGGCAACTTCTTAACTGATTCGGTAACTAATGAGTTGAAATTATCGCAAATCCAGTTTTTGTCTTTATGTGTAGCAATAATAAATAAATAAATAAATAAATAAATTCTCTCCTTTAGGGTTATATGTGTCACTGTCTCGCTTAAGCATTGACAGTTTATGGGGTTTGAGCTGTCAACTGCACATGTGGAGAAAACGAGCGCGAGGCGTTAGCCTGGCAAAGAGATAGCTAATTAATTGCGACATAAAATGCATTTTGATATAGATTTGTAATAAGAATTATCTGGGTTTAATAGATGACTAAATCTGTTTTGACATGTTTCAAATGTTTGCTTTTGTATATACAGTATGTTTGAAGAGTATTTAACACACAATTGTGGCATACAAAAGGAGCAGCGATTGTGCACAGCACCCCTGACCTGTTGTCATCCAGCTTGAGAAACACTGCGCTAGACGCTCTGAGACACACAGATATGTCCTCCCACTCACACTTAGTCTCCCTTTCTTCCTGGGCCGTAACCCCCCAAGCACACACGCATGCATGCATTCTCCCGGGCCCACCTTTTAGCGTACAGCCCATCTGTGACGGCCTGTCCGTCAAACTGAGCGCTCCTGAGGGTGGGGTGGGGGGGGGGTAGAGTGTTTCTCTTTCTTTCTTTTATTTGTGTGCCGACCCTCTAACGCTGACCCAAACATCCCTGTCTATGCCCCCCTCCCCTCTTCTTTGCCAATTTCTTTCCATGTATCTAGGTGTCGCTCAATCTTTCCAGTCCTGTCCGCTGTCTCTCTCTCGCTTTCCCTTTTTCTCTCTCCCTCCCTTTCTCTCTCTCTCTCTGGCAGCTGACAGCAGCAGGGGAGATTGAATGAAGAGCCAGAGAGAGAGAGCAATAGAGAGACATAGAAGCAGACAGCGTTGAGCCCCTGATAACTATCAGTGCTCTATTCAGTCCCAGTAGAACTGACTGTAAGTCAGACCCAGGCCAGGCTGAGCCAGACCAGACCGGACCAGGCCAGGACAGGTCAGACCAGGAGTGACAGGATCGTGGCTGATTGACAGCAGGGCAGAGCTAAGGGCTGTGGGGGCCCGGAGGGGAGCGCAGGAGGCAGCCGAGCCTGAAATGTCAGCCGAGATATCAGTCTCTGCTTCCCCTGGTATCACAGCACTGCAGCCTGTCCAGCACACACACACACACACACACACACACACACACACACACACACACACACACACACACACACACACACACACACACCTTAAGTATGCATTATTTCAGTAAAATTTCACATATACTCACGGATACAAACGCATCTGCTGACAATAGCATCTAAGATGGCATCATTCCTAGCGTGCACGGCAACACAACTCACCTGTACTAACGCTAATATAATGAACGTATCCAGACCAGATGTGGAGCTTGAGCTGCACCATATTCAATGGATTGCTGCTTTAGAACTGTGGTCAATGGGATCAATGATTACAAACACCAGCACATATCTGGCCACAAGGGGGTAGCGCTCTTCATTTTAGGCTCTTCTACTCCCACTGGGCACAGCACACAATTACAATTACAATGAGGTCATTTAGCAGACGCTTTTATCCAAAGTGCCTTACAATTACATGGTGCTATTACATGGAGCAGGTAGGGGTTACACACACACACACAGATTAAAAGTTTTATTTTAATTAATCAATTACATTCATTTTACAGGAATTCAAAATGTTTCCATACACAGATATACATACACGTATATACTTAAAAACATACACATACACACACATATACACATACAGTACATACATATTGTACATAAACTCATCTACAAACATACTGTAAGTACATAAATACACACAAGCACACATACATTTAGACACATATTCATTATTTCAGGCACATACACATCCATATGCTCACTCGCACACACACCCCTCCCCCCCACGTGCACGCGCACACACACACACGCACATATGTGTGCTTATAAACAGTATATGTACAATGAAGTATCCTCACAATGACTTGTATTCATTATTGCGTATGACAAATTTGACTCCATAAACTGGTACACAAATGCCACAAAGAGACAGACAGGCAGATGCTGAACTCTGGAAATAGTTAATAGAAAGTGTAAATAGTTATTGAACCTCTCAATGCTTTTATGGACTCTGTGCTAACACTGTGTATATCTGCACCTCTGCCTAGGTTTTGGATTTTGTGTGTGTCTCTGTGTCTAAGGCGCACACAATGGAAAGTATGTTTCAGGATGTCTTTGTGTGTGTGTGTGTGTGTGTGTGTGTGTGTGTGATGTGGATGATGAATGTGCTGAAAATAGTGGGGTCAGTGTTACAGACAGTCTGTTCAATTGGCCCTTCCCTCTGAGCCTAACCTTGATTCAGCCTCTCTAAAGACTCACACACGCACACATATCACACGTTCCCCAGTGAGCGTGTACCATTAGTAGCTGGCAGGGCTTGGTTTGACAGAGAGCGATTAGCTCCTTATCATGTGTATTGATCACTCTTTCCTGGCTGCTCACATACACTTGTGTGTGTGTGTGTGTGTGTGTGTGTGTGTGGGAGGGTAGCTGTGTCATGCACGTGCAATCCAATCCCAATCATCCTTGGATCTGTGTGTGTGTGTGCGAACATCAGTGTAAAACACGTGTAAAACTTGTGTGGTTATGTTATGGTTTTGTGTCTGTGCGTGTGTGAATTCCTTTCAGTAAAGAGAATTCAAGAGCCCACTGGTATTAGTGGCATGCACAAGGGTGTGTGGAAAATGTTTTATGACAATGTTCTTACTGTATACTATTGTGTTTTAGTCAAAATGCATTTATTATGGTTAAACACCATGTTACTATTTATCTAAAAGATCAACCCAGTCTTATGAGATCGACGTCAAATGGTGACGCTTGTGCAAAACAGTTATCACCGTTTGACGAATAGTATTTTTGTCAGATAAATGACATATAACACTTTTGTCACAATGTTGACAAATGTTCTAGCTAAATTCTGTATCCCATTAATGATACTTTCGTCAACATATAGATGTGAACTAAAATCGTCAACATTTTGACGAATCTTTGAATTATATTATTTGATATATTTTCATTTTAATCAGGATGAAAAATTGTGGTTTCTGATGTACAGAATTATTTGTCTAAACTCTTCCGTATAAAAATTTCGGCAGTATTTAGACTATTTTCAAGCTAATATGGCCAACTATACATTTATATATTTATATTTATGTAATCTTCAATATTAGACAAAATATATTTTACGTCAAAATAGTAATGATATCTATCTAAATACAACAATTTACTGTATGTGTG
>JAOEHI010001491.1:0-12585 GCA_025447815.1 Percopsis transmontana
TAAGAATTGTGTTCCTTTGTTTTTATTGCGCTTCAGAAATCAACATAATTTGAAAAAATTATGCAATCAGTGGACACAGCTCATAATGTTTACTTTTGATGTGGACAAAGTAACTTTACATTTTAGCCTTTGAGCACAAATTTTTAAAATGTACTACATAAATGGAATGGAGGCACAAGGCACAAGGCAACTTACAGTATTTAGCTCTAGAGATTGCCGAGGTCACTCTTCTAATAGAATGCTATTACTACTATTATTATTGAAAGTGGCCTGGATAAAGTGTCTGCTAAATAATGACAAAATGTAGACCCTTTCTACGTATTGGAAAATAATCTCCATTAATATGCAATTAATTGTGCCTTCAGCAAAGGCCAACATACATAAGTACAACATTGCAGATTTTAAAGGTGAAGTAGTCCATATTGGAGAATTGAGCCAGAAAATGCAACATGTAACCCTGATTGTGATTGTAAGGGAAACATTCTTTCTCATTCTCAAGAGACTTGGGTGCAATTAGAAAAATTACATCTTCAATTTAGCTGCATTTTTTTTCTCGCTCTTGGGTTTCCGTGTAAAGAACACATTCAGAACGATCATAAGACATGCCAAACTTGCATGTTTTACTCGGTAAACTCGATTGATTAATCCTTATGTTAAACACTAAAAGCATGTTTCAATAGAAGTTAAGGCTTGGCATTTATTAAAGTCAAAAATGTGGTAATTGTCTGTCTAGCAAATGTCATAATGCTAGGGGCACTTGTAGTAGAAATTGAACTAGAGTGGGGAAAAAGTGAAGAAAGAAAGAAATAAATTATCTTTGCTGCCTGCATTAGAGAGAAGTCTACATTATTTATAGCATGGAGTGCTCTGCCTGTAGTTCCTTGGCATTAGACTTTAATTGGCTCCTTTTGGATGTTTTAATCATCTGCAGCATCTCGGCTCTAATCTCTTCTTACCCCCTAGCATGACTCTGAAGACTCTAGTTGTGGTCTTAGTCTGCAGTTAACATTGTAGTCTTGCCCCTAGCTAATATGCTCTCTCCCATGCACACATACTATACATAATCAGGATGTAAACAACTTCAGCTCTTTCAGTCTATGACAGTAGAACAACTGGGGTCTCCCACTGTAAGTGTAACCTCCACAGAGTCAATCATGCCGGGGCAGGACAGTCTAGTGGTCTAGGTGTTGGACTCCCAGCCGGAAGGTTGTGGGTTCGAGCCCCAGAGTTGGCCTACCTGTAAGTATTCTTGAGCAATATGCCTAGTCGCTTTGGATAAAAAGCGTCTGTTAAATGACCTAATTGTAAATATTGCAGTTCAATGCAATAATTTTGAAGTAAACTTTGCTATCTTTGGCATATTATGTAGTGTTTTAGATTATATAAAATAGTTTATATAATAGTTATATAAACTGACAATAGTATTGTCAGTTTGTCTTTGAGTTTGCTTGCATACAGTTGAAAGAGTTGAAATAGTTAATTAATTAATACAATAGGTTGATTTTTCACCCACACAATTCTCTATAATAAAGCTCAAGAATGTAATTTGTAAATAGATGTTAGCAATCTCTTTCGCTTTTTGGATCTTACTTTGAGTGTCACTGTGACTCTTATTTCTCTTACTTTATTGTTAAAGAGAAATATAGTCAGGGCTAAGGCTCTGAACCATGTACTCTATATTGGCTGCTTGTAATATTGTTACGGAATTCAATTGCATTAGATTGCGCTTGTTGTATATAGCTGTAGACAGTGAGCGACCACTGTAACTATAACTCACAGAAACAGCTGCTGGTAATGGTATTTCACATTTTCATTCTAGGTTCCATATAAATATTGATTCTAGTGTGCTGTTTACGATACTGTTAGGGTGAAAGTTTTGCCTTGCTTATGTTTACTTACTCTGTTCCCACTGTGAGAAAGTATCCTCCAGTGTTTTCCAATGCTATCAGCTGTCATTATTGTATTGTAAAATTAATTCCCTCGCCATCTGTTTCTAACAGCAGAATTGTCTGTTAACTTAACAGCACAGTTGCTGTGTTTAGCATAGGACCGAATCTATTCATATCCCTGGTTTTGCATATTTCACAGTCATTAACAGTACTAACAGCAGGCTACGCAATGGTTGTTGCCGTGTTTCCTCTAGCAACAAGCGGGATGTGGCAAGGGGATTTGACTTGTTCCTACAATAGTGTTCATGACACACACACACAACCCAACCCCCGCCAAATGAAGAGATCCAACAACATTTAATTGGATGTAAAAATCTGTACACGCCCTCTAGTGCAGGATAACTCATCAGTATTTCCCCAAGAAGTGGTTTAATCAGCTAAATTGTGTAGGCGCATGGGGACTTTAACAATTAAAAGTACTAAATATTCTTTCATGTCTTGCAGTATCCATGCTCAGCCTCTTGTCGGAGCTGCATGTGGAGCCGGATCTGTACACCCTGCTATTTGGCGAGAGTGTCTTGAATGATGCTGTGGCCATCGTCCTCACGCAGTGAGTTTTTCATGGGGATTTTGAACTGGGGCTATATTAGCAGTGTCTAGTTTGCGAAAGCCACGATGCCGCCCGCTCAAAGCAAGCTTCTTATTGGCTGTACAGCACGGAGGCCTGTTATACTATGTAAGCAAGTTGCCTCTGGCTCTGTCAGTATCTCATTAAGGGAGTCAGCAGAGAGACGCTTTCAATAGCAGAAACACACTTTTTCAGTTAACTAATGCACACAGCTACTGTCGAAGCATGTCATTTGTTGAATTCCTCCCCGACTAACTCCTGTTTTCCCTTCCTCTGCCCATGTGGGTCTGCATGTTTGTCCGTGCATCCACACGTTTTTGCGGGCATTGTCTGTACAAACCCACTCAGATAGATCCTCTAACAGATAGGGGATGGGGTTTGAGAGTAGGATTGGGCGATAGGTCAAAATGATCCTTTCGACAGCCGTCAACTGCTTTAATCAGTGATTGCCGATGTATTCGCCAGGGTGGGGGCTACTGCCTCGGACCATGGTCTGGACCAAAATTTGGTCCCACCAAAAGAGGTGGTCTCGGGTCCGGATCAAACTGAACCATGGTTCGGTTCTCTTGCAGTGTGAATACACCTTTTGGATGGTTGGGACTTTTGGACCAATTACAGGTTATACAGTGTGCAAGGTGTCCTACTCTCGCTCTCCATTGACTTTGTATTGCGTGAAGGTGCTTCCTTGTAACTTTTGTCTGCTGTCTAAAGCTGCTATGTGACGGGATGTACTACCAACAAGGTAAAGAACCCAGAACCAATATTTTTATAAGCTGTCAAACAGAGACAAAAGTGGATACAGGCAACAGAGACAGAGTGTCATATTACTCTAACTACGTCTACTGAAAAGGAACATAAACGGCGCCACTATATACTAAATTGCTTTACCTATATAAAAACATTCGATATTTCACCATGTCAGAGGATTCTTTTTTATTGAAGTTTTCCCATTCTTCCTGCTGATGCCTTGCACCTTATTGCCTGTATCCATTTAAGTGGACGCATGCCGTCTACAAACCAGTCCATGTCAAGTGTAGGGAGACGCAGCCCACGTAGTACGACGTACGACAGGACTTAGGTATGTCATGCAAAGTTTTTTAATGCACTCCAAAAATAATGCACTCCAAAAATGTCAACGTGAAACCAAACCTAACCAACAATGTAACAAAAACAGGACTTTCAGGTGTGAAAATGCCCTAAATAACCAAAACAAACGGGCAAAATACAGACCGAAAAACATCCACTGCCGATGGATTCAGCCCATCGTTGATTCCCGATGTATTCGTCATATCACCCAACCCTTGTTGAGGGCGAACATACGGACATCACTGCAAAGGCGATGGAGATATAGGCCCATACTTTGCGTTGCTATACCTCCACACTTCCCCCGCACGCCCCCCAGACATCTTTTTCTCTGACGGCAGAAATGGGCCTCGACTGGCAGGCAGATGGAGGAGTGGAGGGGGGAGACGGCGGTGCAGATTGTTGGGTTGCGTTGAAGCTCTGGCGATCTCAGTGGCCACAACACCCCCAGAAAGGCAGACAGATAGGGCTGTGTTTGCGGCCCAGAGTGGCGTGACTGGGCTCCATGCCTCGTCCTGTCACTTGACCGCCTCACAAAGGGCCGCCGGTCTCCCCAGTCCTTCCACACAAAGACGGCCCTTATTAGTAAGGCACGCGGGGCTCTGGCACTGGAATTTTAACAAGCTCCCGGAACAGCTGAGCCTTACGCTAATGTGCCCTCTGCCATCCACTAGACTGCCTGCCCCAGCGGCCCCCAACACAGTCTCGCCGCAGTCCAGTCTAGTGTTGGCATCTGAAGATTCTTGAGTTGAAGTTAATAGTCGCTAATGCCCAAAGACACAAACAACAAAAAGTCACTGTGTCCATCTTGAAGGCCCGAGAGACTGATAGTGAAGTGTGTAGGGGCTAGTGGAGTCTTTAAAGTCAAGGAAGTAATATTTTAGTTATTTTTGATCAGATTATACTGTAGATGAACCCATGTTGCGTCGTATTATATGTTCAATAGTAGTTTACAGTAAACTGAGAAGATGAAGAGTGGGGCGACATTAGTTCATTTGTCAATAGTTTGTCATTAAATACATGACATTGTAGCTTACAACCAAGGGACATGGAAAGGCAGGCCCTGTCTGGGATCTGTCTCTGCTACTGTCAATTCTGTAGACTTGACACTTAAGACACTTGAGAGAGTCTGGCACAAAAACTTGCGACTTTATTGGACTCCTCTGCTGTGAGACTTCCCTTACTTGACTTGGCCTAAGGAGTTTTGCCAGCAAGTTTAATTAGTTTGACTCCCAGTGGAAAATGGTGTCATTAATTATGCTAATTAGTATGGTAACTATAGCTCGGTTTATACTTTTTTGTCATTCTGATTGAACTCATTCCAATTGAAGATTTCGGCTCAAACTGTTTACATAGGATGCGATTTAGTACGGTCTGGTGTTTACATGCTCCGACGAATTTAATCGGAACCCCTGTGTGACATCATGCCTTCCTCGAGGGCTTTGTTTGGCACGTCTTTTATCAGCTCAAGATGGATATCGATCGTCTATTCAGTGCAGTAGTCGCCATTATTGTGTTGCTCTAAAGCCTGTTGTACACTGTACACACTGCTTGAAGTTTATTTTTTCCGTCTCGTCTTGCATTTTTGAACCGTTTTTACAGAGACCTTTTGCTTGGTTTTTAGCCCCGCCCCTGTTAGAGAAAAATTATATGCTTGTGTTCTCATATTATTAAAGAAACACTTTATTAATAAGGGGACATCATATATGGGCATGATAACCTGGTCAGGAATGTGTTTATTCATTTGTTTTTCAGTTCTTACTCTTCCAAGGCTGAGAGAGTTTCAGTTGATACTTGTTATTTCTAATTAAATGTATTCTCTATGCTAGGAGGGGAGTGCAACTAGAGATATCTCCTACTGTCTTATCTCTGTACACTGTAGAGGTAGCTGGACCTTGAAGACAGAGCACTGACATACACACACACACACACACACCCCTATATAAACCAATGTATGAAGGAAGGTTCTTTGTTCTTCCACGCTCATTGCTGTGTGAACCCAAAATGCATTTGGATTATAGTCACAGTATTTGATGAACCCAATTGACCCTATTTTAACAATCTGAAACGCAAGTATCAAACGCGAAACGCGCGGGCGGATCCCGGGCGCTATGGCTATTATACCGGCGGGATAAATGACTCTTGCGCCTGACGCAAATCTAAAATGGGTTGGTCTGAAGTAGCTAGATGTGGTTTCTCACATTCCCATTAAGAGCAGGCGCGCTTGTTCCATGGCAGATTGCTATTATGATGGCGGATTTGCCAGGCGTACGCCGGGAGCGGTTCACAGCCGAGGAGACCGACGTTCTCGTCAGGGCCGTAAAAGATAGAGAAGTGACATTGTATGGGGATGGGAGAAACCCACCCAAATTAGCTGCGTCCGTGTAGATGACAGAAGGAAAGTGTATGCGCGTTGTGCACACGCTACATTACATGCGCCCTTAAAATAGCATCTGAATAACACGCCACTGACTTTAGACTAGGTTTTTCCTTGGCATTGGCGGAATTGTTTTCTCAAACTGCAAAATAGCACCAGGGAACGTTTGCGCCTGAACACGCCTCCTCTTTTCGCTGAACCACCCCCTGGAGCGCAAATTCATTCCCTAATTTACCGCCGTGCATCTGCGGAGGGAAAAGTCTGCTGTGCGTCGGGTGCAAAATAGGAATGATACATGCGTCGGTGTTCAAAGTCAATTGCGCTGGGTCCAAGTTAGGGATCATTATGTTTGGTTAAAAAGTTACTGCATTTTTATCAGACTTGAGACTTGACTTGAGTCTCGAGTGACTTGAGACTGGCTTGCCCTGAAGCTCTACTAGCCCTCTGGCTAGTATCCTTTCTACCATACTCACAATAATGGAGAGAATAGCATATATATGTGTGGGCGTGGTAGGTTGAGAAGCGCTGTACTCAGCACACTCTATCAGCCCTCTCACACCTACCCAACATCAACACCTCTCCTTCAGCCTCCCCTAGAGACCTTCTGCTCTTAATGACTTCAAAGCAGAAACGCCCTATTCCTCCTCCAAAATATATAAATATAGTGGTGTGAATAGCATAATGTCCCCGCTGTCTCTGCAAACAACAATACTATCTCTCCAGGTTCCCCTACTAAATGCAAATCTAAGGCATATCATTTAGAAAGGGATTTTTTTTAAAGGCAAAGGAAGGGAATCCACTTCTAAAGGCTATGGGTTCTCAAGGAATGACTCCAATAAATTGTACTCAAAGGCTTAGCTCGGCATAATAAAAAAGGGAATTTATACCTGCTGTCCAGCGCTGGTGTATTAGGAATTTAGTGTGCCATATTTCTAATGGCTTCACTTGTTCCAGGACTGTAAGATATACCCATGGACTAATGTTTAATATCTATCTTGTCTTTTTTACTTTTGTGATTGTGCTGCTCAAGTTTTCTTTGTTACAGTACATACAGTAACACTGTATTTTACAACAGTGTCTCTTGTAAACTACAGTGTACTGTATACAAACAATGAAACACTTCATTGTGGTGGTTGTGGCTCAAAAAGTTAAAAAGCCCAGCCCTAGGCATTCTTTGTGTGGGATTATCTCATGTTTTGTGTGTTTTATCTTCCAGCGCAATCACCACCTACAGCCAGTTGGGCGGAGGACACACTTTTGACACCCTGGCCTTCTTCCTCTCCGTTTGCCATTTTCTCGGTGTGTTCGGTGGCTCGGCCCTCCTGGGTTTCATGTTCTCCTTCCTCACGGCCCTCATATCCTTTCCAGTCCCCCTCCCCATCTCCCTCCTGGCACCCTCAAACCAAATTATTACCCCAGCATCCACGGAAATCTATTCACATCCTCTGCTGGGTAATTGCTTCCTTAACAAACCTCCACTCTACCACCTTTATCAATAAAGCAACTGAGCTAAGCCTAAAGTGCTCCTGCGACATTAATGACCGCCGTCACCATAGAGACATCATCAATCATGGCAGCTGCCTCTGATGAGGATTTTTTATTTGTGCCGCTGTCCTGTATTTATCATATTATAGTAATTTGACTTTTGGGGTGAAAAACTTGCATGTGTCATGAGATGTTTGAGCTAGAGTTTGACTCTTATTTATAGGAAGACATTTCTTCCTAGACATTTCTTCTGCTTGTTCGAGTGACGAACAAGCAGAAAATGGTAATTTATTTTATTTCACCCTTACATTATGAGGAAGCTTTTTATGAGAATTATAACTCAGCAGGGGGTTTCTTAAAGGCACACTTGATTTGTGTGTCCCCCCTCCACAAATACACACACACACCCTATTGAGTTTCACATATACAAAGTGAGCTGGAGAGGGAATATTAGTGTCTAAGGGGGCTATAACGCAAGAACCAGGACTAAAGATAAAAGACACCCTAGAGGGGATGGATAGGAACTGCTAGACTTTAATGAACAACCCTGTACTGTAAGTGTATGTTTTACCTACACTCACTTTTACAGAGTTAGTAGAAAATGTGAAACTTTCAGCCCAGAATGATTTCCACTGAATATTGTATGATAGTTGAGGCTGAGGCTTTGCAGTGGATCTTTGCCAAAGGGGCCAAGGGATAGTGGAAAGACAAGCCAAAGATCTGGATTCAATTATGGGCTGCAAATTCCCCAAAAATGAACTCATTAAGAACTTGTGAGTAACGCAACACCAAAGCCATCTTTGAGAGCACCACACATTTTTTGTTGGTTTGTTTACATTGGGATTCAAATTAAAGGACCCATATTGGACAAATCATAATTTTGTTTGATGTATCTAATATGTGCTAAAATGTTAAATCTGAAATGTATCCCGTTTTGCCCTAGTTTCCTATAAAAAGCAGTGATTCTACAAACCATTTTGATTTGCCGCCCTTACTGACATCACTAAGTGTTTAACACGAGGTTCCAACACAACAGCAGCTCACAGCGGCTTTTTACTGATAAGTTGCGTTGGAAGTAATGATTCAAACTGTGGTGTAGTTTCATACAAATATTTTGGAATTAAAACACAAGGACTGTACTATAGTCAAATCACATTTCCAATGCTTGACGATGTATTTAAATAACTGTTTAACCAATAGACTTAATAGTCAAATCTTAATTATGGTTACCGATAACCGGTTAATCATTGACAATCTTATTGCACATCCTATCAGCACCCATGCGTTAACATTGCGTGCTAACCCTACACCAGCCTGTGTTAGTTGCATTGTTATCATGTCATATTTGTCTTTGACTCTCCCCGACCACCTAACCAAGTTCTGTGGGCTGAGTGAGAGCCCCCTGCTGGAGATGTCCCTTCTCTTCCTGTTATCGTGGAGCAGCTTCCTGTCGGCTGAGGCCTGCAGCCTGTCAGGTGAGGGATTTAGCATGCTTCAATGTTCTGCATGTACATGAGCTTATGTGTAAACATGTTTGGGATTATTTGGGATATTTGTGTGTGTCTGAGTTTGTGTATTTTCTTGTGTGAGTGAGTGTTTACAGGATTGTGCCCTGTCCTCATGGATATGGGGGTGAGAGAAGGTCAGAATGGCTTGGTCTGTGAACCACTGCTCTGTTGCCCCAGGGCATCCCTTCACACATGCAAGCTCTGACTTGCTGGCTTCTCACCAGCATGGCTGTCACACTGACAGCTCTCTGATTGGCTCTGTTCCTCCAAGCCCTTTAGCCACGTAACTCTGTAGCCAAGTTTCACCCTACACCCTACAACCCTGAGAATAAAATGACTGTATGAAAGGCACCAGAGAATAAAATGACTGTATGAAAGCACAGAAAATATTTTCTGTACCCACACAAATGCACACACACACACATACCGTGTTCCTTAGCATTCTGGTGTAGGGTTTCACTAGTCTAGTAATGAGAACACATTAAGCTGTTTCTCCAATTTACAGGAAGCTAGCCATCCCAGTTCAACCCTAATATTTTAAGTATTTTAAACGTCCATCCTGCATAGTAGAGTGCTGCATTTAGCATGTGTCTTAAGAAGGGATAGCAGACAGCAGCAAACCCTTAATAGCCTTTGTGCCCTACTGTAGCTCTTAGCCTCTGTCTTCTGAACAGTCAAAATATGCTCAATTCTCATGCAATATAGATGCAGCATGACCTGCTTTTCTATGTCAGAATATAGTCCTCACTTTTGGCTATATTCACTTCCTTGTTGGGGAAAATATATATATTCTCATTGTAATGAGAAGATATATATTTCGCATCATTATACAGTATCTAAAATTTTGTGCAGTGTTGTGTATCTTGTGTTGGAGCAATAGCTACCTGTCTTGAGCTTGAGAGTATTTTGCAGCTCCTGGCAGAATGGAGTCATAATGTACATAGTTGTGAAATTTAGATGTAATATGCTTATAACATCAGTGTGGCTCACACTGACCTGAATGTGTCTTAGGTATTTAACTCAGTAGGAACTCCCTTCCTTCTTGGCAGTGCTCCTTCTGTCCAGTGAAGGAGGATGAGACTGTTTAATTAAATAGCTTGACCTTTGCCCGGTGGATGCTGATGTCCAGTCTATGAGGTAAACCCCTTTAAATGCTGCCCGGTGTGGGAGGAAAACCACAGACAGAATTAGGTTGTCAGTAATTCAATTATGAGTGGGTGAGGACAGTATGCTTTCGGGTAATGTCAGTTTGTAGGGAAGCAACCTATTTTATATACCAGGTAGCGGGGCAGAGATGGTATTTTTTTCTGAATATGTGCTATGTATATTAACAAACAATGTTAGCAGTCAAAGCATAGTTAGCTCTAATCCCAGTAAGTAAGTAGGTAAAGTAAGTAAAATGTATTTGTATAGCACATTCCACACAGCAAAGCTGACCAAAGTACTGAACAGAGTAAGAAAAGTAAAATAGAAACAGAATAAGACCAAACAAAAACAGACGGCTGAGATTTGAGAATATGATCAAAAAGCCTGGCAGAAAAGATATGTTTTAAGCCTCTTTTTAAAAGTAGTAATGGAAGGTGCAAGGATGTCCAGTGGCAGTTGATTCCAGTAGCAATGTTCCTTGAGCTACAAGCTAGAAAACATGCTCATTGCTATGGTTACTGTGTGACAAGTGTTGTTTTTCTAAGGGGGCAACAATGAGCATGTTTGCAGTTTGGCACACAGGGAACAGGCCAATATATAGTATGAAGCCTTATTATATAGTACCTCGGTACTAGCTCCGAATGGGGATAAGTTAGCCCCGTTATAGACAAATGACCTTTGGGTATACTTTTTTCCAGCCTTGTAATGTTAAATTCTAATGGAATAAATACTTTACGCCATTGTTTTTATAGAATCTGAAACCTGAAGTGAATCAGTCTTAAGTATTCACGGCACAAAATTGAATTCTGGAAAGGCAATCTGTCCTTTCCATGGCTTTTAATGGCCCATTTAGGATAAAGCAATGCCTCATGTGGAGGGATCCAGTGAGCGATGGCAGTCCTCCCTAGTGTCCGTTGATAATTGAGGTTTTTCTGTCTCTGCTAATTGCTGGAGTTTAGCAAAGCTAAATGACCCTGAGTCTTACAGCTAGGCCTGGCATCATTAATCTTGTGCCGCTCACAACTGATCATTACGGTATGCATCTCATCTGCTGCCACGGTGCCCAGGTGTTCCCCCCGACAGCCCAAATCCTATGGGTGGATGGTGGATGATGTGTGACCTCTTGCCAGGTTTATGTAAACAGAGGAGGATGACGTTGGCCTAAACCAAATGTAGCTAAAATAAGGTCTGTTGCTCTGACATGGTCTATTAGGGCCTGCGGAATAGCATAAATGGTGGACAGGCAGTGAGAGTAGGAAATTATTAACACTAGCAGGCAGCACAGAAACAGGTCAGCGTCCTCATGTGAGGGGTAGGATTCGCAAGTGTAGTGGACTGGTGCAGTCTTTGCCTTCGCTGCACAGACTGCAATCCGCTGCTCGTGCTATTGGCATTTTTTTAGTCAAAGTAAGGGGAACGCAGAGGCTAAAATAGAATTCCTGGCAACAAAGCAAGCATTCCTGCGAGGGGACCTGCCCGCCTTTCACGCTGTGTTTCAAATTCAAACTCCTTGTTCCAGCCAAACCCACAGCTTTAACAGTGGGGTCCCTAAGCTCTACCCATCCCCCACCCCCATTCTCTCTCTGCCTTTATTCCTTCCTATGTCTCTGTTGCTTTTTTGTGTCATTTTTATTCCATTTGTAATTTTCTGTTCTCTGTTAAAGATGGCCCTCTGAAAGGGAATATTTTAGTGTTTACCTTCACCAGAACATGGTTTTTCGGCTCACAAAAATGCCAGGATACCAGAACTGAGTTAGACACGGCACCATGTACTTGAGCTGTTTGTACAGCTGGAAGGGAGTGGGGCCAAAACTAAGAGGGTGGACATAGGGTGTTTTACAGGGTTGGGCTGCTATGCTACTGCTAGGATGCAGTGGACTGAAGTGTACATTACACAAATCAAAAGAGCACTGTTTCTTGCAACGGATTATTTGTCTTTAAGAGAACACTTACAGGCAAATAATCCATGTTCACTTTTTTAGCGCTAATGTTGTTTCAAGTTTTATTACTTTGAGGTCTCCTCCTTACTTTTAGGTCTCCTCCTTACTTTGAGGTCTCCTCCTTCGCCATATACGAACACTTTTCCAGGCTGATACATACAACCTCACAAAGAATATTTTAAGTGTATGAGCAGTATTGTACATACACAATAATGCATTTTGTTTATCATGCACTAATTAGAGCACATTATTTAAAGCTGCTATCTGTCCTTAATAGAGAAATGAATGCTCGTCCCAGACACCCACCAGAAGTGATGCATTTGAAAAGCATTATTTTCTCTGTATTCCAGCATTTACTGGTTAAGTGTAGGTTCAGTTAAGTGTAAGACATTAAACTGCGTATCTGGTTAAAGTTAAAGTAATGGACACTTGGACCTATTGTATCTATTGTCTTGTCTGTTTTCCTTGTCCCAGAACAGGCTGAACCCCCACTCCAAACCTTTTGGTGTGTCTGCTGTTCATTCAGTTT
>JAOEHI010001492.1:0-12585 GCA_025447815.1 Percopsis transmontana
ATACATACACAACCATATACATATATATACATCCACACACATATATACATATACACATACATATATACATACATATATATGTGTATGTATATATATATACACACACACACACACACACACACATATACACACATACATATATATATACACACACACACACATATACATATACACACACACACATATATACATATACACACACATATATATGTGTGTATATATATATATATATATATATATATATATATACACACACACACACACACACACACACACAAAAACACAATTGGGCGGGGTTTCCACTGTAAGCTGGATTTTCTCTTCACGCAAAAGTAATTCAAATTAAACATGGCGACGAACTTCTAAGATATACAGTAAGTGTTTGCACAGTGATTTCAATCGCATCCACTGCAATTGCCGTGGTAGTATTTAATGGAAGGCAACGAGAGCATATGATGCGCGCAGTTACAGAAAGGCAAGCCCTTTATACCTGGCAGCGGCCACATATCCGTGATTTTTTTTGTAATGTCATATTACTCTTTATGTCACGTCATGTGACGTAAATGTGAAAATTGTGTTTCTATTTCTTGATATATTGCTAACAAATTGTCTGAAAAACCAACTCATGCAAGCGTATAAGGTTTTTTGCGATACTTGAGATTTTTCAAAATGAATGCAATACATAATTCATTACTGTTTTTTTCCATGTGTGCGTCAAGTTTAATGTAGTTACGCTAGAGAATTGAAGTCCGTTGAGCGCCTTGTGTTTTCACACCTCAAGACATCACTGACCCCCTCCTGGACCCCCTGCAGTTTGCCTACAGAGCCAACGGGTCTGTAGACGATGCAGTCAACTTGGCCCTCCACTACATCCTTCAGCACCTGGACTCCGCAGGAACCTACGCCAGGATCCTGTTTTTGGATTTCAGCTCTGCCTTTAACACCATCATCCTGGCTCTGCTTCAGGAGAAGCTCTCCCAGCTGAGCGTGCCTGACACCACCTGCAGGTGGATCACTGACTTCCTGTCTGACAGGAAGCAGCATGTGAAGCTGGGGAAACGCGTCTCCGACTCTCAGACCATCAGCACCGGATCTCCCCAGGGCTGCGTTCTTTCTCCTCTGCTCGTCTCCCTGTACGCTAACAGCTGCGCTTCCAGTCAGTCAAGCTTAAGTTTGCGGACGACACCACCCTCATCGGACTCATCTCTGATGGTGACGAGTCCGCCTACAGGTGAGAGGTTGACCATCTGGTGACCTGGTGCAATAAAAACAACCTAGAGCTCAACGCTCTAAAGACAGTGGAGATGGTTGTGGACTTCAGGAAGAACTCAGCCTCACCTGCCCCTATCACCCTATTTGACTCCACAATTGACACTGTGGGGTCTTTTCGGACAAGGACAAGGGCAGACTGCAGCATGTCATTCGGTTTGCAGGGAAGGTGATTGGCTGTAATCTGCCGTCGCTCCAGGACCTGTACGCCTTCAGGACTCGTGCAGGAAAGATTTTGGCTGATTCCTCCCACCCCGGTCACAAACTCTTTGAAACACTCTCCTCTGGCAGGAGGCTGAGGTCCATCAGGACCAAAACCTCACGCCACAAGAAAAAAAAATTCGAATCCGTTACTAGTCTTATCAACAAGGCCCGGAACCCACCCTGACACTCTCCACCTCTGTGAACATTTGCACATTGACATTGACTGTACTTACTCAGCTGTACGTCTCTTTTACTTACATACTGTGTGTGTATGTATGTATGTATGCATGCATGTAATACTTGATTTATTTTCTTCTTATATTTAGAGAACGTTATGATATGCACCAACACCACCAAAACAAATTCCTTGTATGTGTAAAAAAACGTACTTGGCAATAAAGCTTTTTCTGATTCCAATTCTGATTCGGGTATTGATTCCTTTGAGGGAAATTTGTTCTCTGCATTTGCAGCTTGACAATAAAACATTAACAAAAAGATAAATAAATTCTAGACTATTTTAATATATAATTGTAGAGATTTGAAATGTCTAAAAATACATATGAAATCTAATTTATGTAGACACAGAATGAGGGACCCCATTATATCTAATCGCCTGTGCGAGGGTCCCTGGACAAGAATAAGTTGTAAAGGACTTATGACCTTTTGAGGTCCGCCTTCTTATTGGCTTGGGTGCTGGCTGTTTCCAAGGCAACGGTCGCGGCAGTCTTGTCATCCTCTTCGCTGTCAGACCCCCCGGAGGAGCTGCTGTCGGAGGCGACGAGGGGAGCCTTATTTCTTTCGGCCACGGGCCACTCAGCAGTGGAGGCGCTCACCGCTGCATGGTGGATAAATGATGAAACACAGACAGTTTAGTGATTGGTTAGTGAGACGCTGTTGGAGGTAAAGTGGGAGGGACTTACCACTCTCATTGTGGTTCTGTTTGGCTCGTTTCTCTAAGTTGCTGCTTTCTGAGTCAACAGGTGAGCTGCATCTACGCCCAGACTCTGGTCTGTAACAGACAAACACCCTGTCACAACTGCTAAAGACAATGGCCCTCATTTATCAAACTTGTGTTAGACCAAATGCGATATTGAAATGCGTATAGGCTCATTTCACAGGTGGTGTTTGTTAATAGGCCTATTTACACCGAGGGTAAATGCCGGAAGCAGTGTGCTGTGTAGAGATTAAACAGTATGAACATTTCATACCACGATTATCAGCATTATCGCGGTATTGTTAAAATGCGCTGAAAATTTTCAAAAAATTCTGATACCCACAGAAATAATAACGGATGGGTATCGTTAAGATTTTAACAGTACTACTACTCTTACTGCTTATCTATCCAGTACTTTAACAGTACTCTTATCGGTTCTTTTTATTTTTTAAGAACAAAATGAACATTGCCTAATTGTATCATTTACTGTATATAAATAAGCATTCTTAAGTAGCAAACTGCAACAGTGCCCCTTGCACACAGGCTCAGACAGAGAGAGAGAGCTCTCTCTTCTAGATTGGGAATAGTGAAAATGCTTCATAGACAAATGTCTTAATCAGAAACAGAGTTGGCGAGATAAAATGTGCAAGATCACTTTTATGTAGCAATAATAAATAGGAAATCTATTTTCTTAATTTCTCCAGAGCCAAAAGCAGAACTGAAAACGTCTGAGCTTATCGATATTATTGTCTTTCATAATATAGCCCTGGGACCCATTTAATATTGGGTATTCCTATCCCTATTTAGGACAGTTATGTAGAATCACGAACATACTAACAATTAAGATGAGCAACAAAAATATATGAATACATTTGAAAACAGTCTGATCGATCAAATAATGGGGCAAGGGGGTTGGGCAAGGGGGTTGGGCACATTTTTTATTTCTACAACATATTTCCATTGAACAGTCTGTAAAAACACTTGAAAAAAATAGACTCCAAGTACAACAAAAAGCAGGAGGAGCGTCCGCCTTGCGTACAGTGTGCAAATACTGTGCAGCACTTTGATTAACATGGGAGCGGATTCAATGCAGATCCACTCCGCGTGTGGTGTGCAATGGGCTGAAAGCTTACTTTTATATGCAAATTAGATTTGCTTAGAAGGCTGAAAAATCACTGCCTTCCGCCATGTTTTCATTGACGCAAAACAAACCCACGTTACATGCTGCGCCTACATCTGGGAGACTTAACTTTGGTTGATGCTGGGCAGTATTTACTGTGAGTTTTTCAGCACGGTAATCAAACACGGTTTTAATGATCATTACAATTTTAAACATTAATACTAACCGTCGCAAATTGTAAAGGGAAACAAATCCACATGGATGCTGCGAGACTACTGCGTAAATATTATTATTAAAAAGAATGTGGACTTAAGTCTCCTCAAACATGGAAACATTATGGCTGCTTGTCAATCACACACACTGGTGCACGTTGGAGGGTCAATATTGGCTGCATAAGTCATAGTGTTGTGCTTTTTGCTTTGTTTTGTTTTTTATTATTATTGGTTTTAAATGATAGGGCTAGCAATATTCACTGAAATTAAGGAACGACTGTATTTAATTAAATAGATTTTGTTCCCACACTTCACCACATTGCTTTACCAGGAGATAAATATAAATAATATAAATAAAATCTTACGTAGAAAAAGGCTGAAACTCAGTGAAGTTAGCCCAGCCCATCTCCTGTCTCTCCTCTCCAGTTGAAGAGCCCCACCCTGCTTGGGATGACGCAGTCCCCCCAGAGTCCCTGAAACTCGCCGTCCAGCCTGGCCCTGGAAATACACAGGCAAGCAGTAAAACAGGTTGTCAACATCGGTTCCGCAAGACACTTGAATGACCCATAAGGGCGGAAATCCAGATTGAGAAGCAGGTTGAGAACCACTGTATAATCGAATACAAAGTCAGGACAAACCCTGGTCAATAGCAGTATTTCCCCGAGTATGGGAACAGTCTGACGGCTGTACCTGCATCTGAGGCCATTGGTGTAGCATCTTCATCCTCATCAGAGCCTGATTCGACGTCCCTCTCCCGACTGCCGTTCTCAAGACTGCTCCTGGAAATGCCCTCGGAGGTGCGAGACACCCCAAACCTGGAGGAGAATGGAGAAGTTGTGAGGGAGATGGGCCTGCTGTAGAAAGGCCTTTGCAAAAGACAAAAACTGACTGACTGAACCTTGTTCTGGACTTGACTTGCGTTGCATAGTTGATCTCCTTGTCCTCCCAAATGTCTTCTTCCTCTTCAGGGTCATCAAACTGGCGGATCCGTTCTTTACAGCAGGCCTCAAAAGCAGCTGCATTGGCCTGAATCATGTAGAGTAAAATAGATTTAGAACTTCTTACTTTGAGGATTGATGGGTCTAGATGTTGGCTCTAGATTCCGTGTAACCAATGAGATGTAGAAAGCTTCAATTATTATTATTGGATTTTAGACTTTTAGACTTTAGGCCTGTGTCATCATAGTTTGACATAGTAGTGTTGTTTTAAGAAGTCAAAAACACTTACACTATTATCATCAGCATCTAGATTGAAGTTTATTTCGGCAATTCTATCAAATGTGGCACTAGAATGAGAAAAAAGGAAAGCACAACATAAAGTAACAACGTATGGTTTAATTACTGGATCAGTAAGCAATGATCGTTTGGTTTGACTAGAAACATATTTAACCTGTGTAAAAAGATCACCTCTTAATGTTATGGGATATGATCCTACCAATGTAGAGAAGGCTTACTTAATATTCTCGTCATGCTCGCTGAATTCCTCATCATTAAACCCAAACTGATCTACAAAGTTGGCGGTCATCTGCTGGATCTGGTAGTCTGAGAAGGCCTGTGGGGAGAAAATGTATTTAAATTTTAGACAGCTGGGTTCAGCTCACTTTACTGCTAGCCATGATAATAAATTGAGCGAAGTCCTACTTGCTGAAGAGACAGGTCATTGGGGAAGGGGCTCTCCATGTCATCGTCCTCGCTGGAAGAGTGCATGTTGTGAGTGCTCACCTGTACCAAAGTGTCAGGGTCAGTACACATAGATGACCGGCTTTTCCGGAAATGCTGTGGTAAAAGTCAGATCTCACCAGCTCCACAGTATTCTTCCTATTAGTCTCTCTGAGAGTTTCATCCACAAAGCTCTCCCAACGACCTCTGCAGTCTTCTGGCAGTTCTGAAAACAGCACCATTGTGACCGTGACATACCAGCGAAAGGTTTTATTTCAAAAGATTTACAGCTCACCGTCTCACAACACATTTGTTAGGACACGTGGTACATAAGTGGAATAAGGTTGGGCGATAAGAGACCTTTTTTTACTTTCAGAAGTAGCAGGATAGTCTAGTGGTCTAGGTGTTGGACTCCCAGACAGAAGTTGTGGGTTCCTTGAGCAAGATGCCTAACCCCTATCTGCTTCATGCAATAGCAGCGTGTAATTGTAAGTCGCTTTGGATAAAAGCATCTGCTAAATGACCTAGTTTTAGTTTTTGTTTCAAAAGTTTGACAATCACTCAGTAGTATTACAATTTCAAAAGAAATTGGCAGTAATCAGAACATTTCAACCCTAACAAAACCTTGGTATTTGCCAGGGTCAGTTAAAACGCAGCGTGTATTTAGAGGCTTACCTTTGATGAGGTCAGTGAGCTGGGACTGGACTGGTCCTTTCTCTAGGTTCTGTACCACCATGTTGGCAATCCTGGTCAAATGACCCATGTAGCCCCTCCTAGTGCCAGCCTCAGTCCTGAGATTCAGACAGATGGATGGTAGTGTACACAATGACAAGAACACAATCTACTTTGGTGCTGGTTAAATGTAATCTTTAACCATACGACATCTATTGACGGCTTCTGTGGCCCAAAGGGACCTCACCCCATTGAGGTGCATTCAGTGTTCTTCATATAAATACTGAGACAAGAGATATCATGGTTGCCCTGTGACATGCAGAGATGCTTACTGAATTTTATCATTCTCCTCCCAGGCATCGAGGATCCTCTGTACCAGCCGACACTGCTGAAAGAGCTGAGGCAAAAGAATAGGGTTGGAGGATAGTGTGCAGAGATCAAAACAAAACAAAAAAACGAATATATAGGGAGGCCACTTACATGTGCCACCAGGGCATTGTGGATGGAGGTTTCTGGGTCACTGGTCCTGCCTGACACCTCTCCCTCTTCCTGGGCCTTAGGGTTCTGTTCAGCAGCGGTCTCGTCGTGGTTCTGGAGACCTGGGACTGGCCTCTCCTTTGGGGAAGTTTGATTGAGGATGGACGACACACACAGCTCCACTTGGTGGTGCAAAAAGTTATTCCAGGGGTACCTAAAAAGCAGATCCTACATTGGGAGAAAGAAGAACAGAGTGAATTGAATCCAGAAAGAATGAGTAGGCCTGGTTGATCTAGCCACAGACCATCTCCACTCTATCAGACTGCCTTGTGTGTCCTGCGGTGTCCCAGATTAATATACCAGTAGTAGGTCCATGGTCGCGAGCTTGCAGAGCTCCTGGCAGACACCAAGGGCACTGGTCTGCAGCAGTGCGGCCACTAGACGGGCCACATGAAGGCGGGCGTTCCCCAGTGGTTCTTTCAGGACGCCAACAGTTGTTGGTATTGCACTTTTCTGTCGGCACAATGAGAAAAATGCTGTAACTGGATAAACGATGCAATATAATATAACACCAAATCATAGAGTTTACTAGCAAGTGCAACAGCTCAGGATTGGCCTTTGATCCACAGCTTTACCGTGGGGGGGTCCAGGAGCAACTGGTGGAAGTCCTTTAAATGGGGCTCAATGGCATGTAAAATACTGCTGTTGACAGTGTAAGACCTTTCATAACCCTGAGAATACAAATCCATCAGCCCTTCCAACCTGGGAGAAACAAACATAATTGCATAATAGCATAATCAGAATGCAAATAATCTGCCTGTGTAAAAATATGTTGCCACATTCTCTAAATCAACTCACCCAGACCTCCTGGTCTCCAGTAAGGTAAGTAGCACTTGAGTTCCATTAACGATGGAGGCTTCGCTCCTCTCCCCCACAAACATTGCCTTGAGGAGCATCGCCACATTCTCCTGTCTGGGAGACATAAGAGACAGAGGCCAAACTGACTGCGAGGCAACTTTTTCTCTTTTATTTTAAAAACCAGCCTTTAGCCATCAGTTACTTTGTACTTTGCTAGTATCAACTAAAATATGCCCAATCAAAATTCCAATAGATTTATTTTCCCTTATTTGCTGCTTTGTCTCTCATGGTTCTTGCTCAATTGTTGTGTTATTCCGGTCTGCAACTCAGCAGCACTGGGCCACTTCCAACTGGCATCAAGCCAGAGGATACGTTCACTGGTCAGGTGGGTGGAGTTTTACCCCCAACTGAAACCCAGTGTTTGACCATAATGATAACCCCTCCTAAAGTGAGAGCCGCAGCTACATATTTGCAGTGCAAATTTTACCAGAGAACATTATAACACATTAACTTGTTTGTAGATGATAGATCTTGCATTTGTAGTGCATAGCAGTATAACGGAGTATCAGCCAATTATAAATATTAACTGATTCATAAGGAGAAAAAAAAAAGGGGGGGGGGGGGGTCAGGTCCATAGAAACGAAGTTAGAAGCAGATTTCAACTTACGACTCCAAAACGGCCAACAACGGGTCTGACTCGGTGTTATCCTGCATCTGATTGGCCTGGTCACGACTAAGGCGAATGATATCACAAAGTGTTTGGGACGAATTTGATTGTCTCTGAAATGAGAATTGATGATAAATTGCCTGCATGTCTAAATGTAATGCAGGTATACATGCATAAGAGTATAGTTTAAGGCCAGACAAAATAACTATATCTGCTATACGATTGACAAGAGTAGCCTATGATGGTGGTCATAACAATTTTGTTTGCACGCTTTAATCTCTTTCACATGTTGCAACCAGTAAGTGGAGATTGAAGTGAATCTGATTGTGTGTGTAGTACCTCCTCATCGCTGCCTATATGGATAAGCTTTGTCAGATTCTGAATCAACTTCTCATCATTGAGCCACTAGGAGAATAAAAACACAAAACAGTTTCATTAGTCAGTTCCATGAGAAGTTAAATGCAAACAAAAACGGATACTATGGCGACCATGGTATCCGTTTTTGTTTGCATTTAACTTCTAGTCAGTTTAGAAAGTAGAGACTCATCAGAATATTTAAAAAATAATAATCTGACTGGTCAGGAATATATAAAATATGACCATAAAGAATGGACAGCCAAGAGGGCCTTGTCCAAATATCACAGCAGCTTAGGCAAAGAGAGCGCTTACATTAAGGACCTCCTGCCTCAAGGGGGCAGGCTCCACGCAGCTGATGAGGCGGAGCAGCAGGTCCATGATGGCAGAGGTGTTGATGTGCTTCAGCACCAGACCAATGAAGCTCCCTTTGTTCATTAGAAAGGAAATCACCTGAAAAACAAACGGTAAAAAAGAAAAATCAATAATAAAAGAAATGTGATGTCCCATTTTATTTAATTCAGTTTTTCCCCAACTAATTCTTCAGTTTCATTGTTTGGACAGACCCAGTAAAGCTAGAAAAAGCTGTAATCTGTCTGACATGTCATTTGGCCTGTATTAAAAAAAAAAACAAAAAAAAAAAAACAGAATGAGTGAGAAAGATATAGCACACACTGGGCCAATAACCGTCAACACTGACGAGTTTGAGTGGCACCATCTAGCAATTAGCGAACAAAGCGAAAACGATGTTGGCTGCTCATGTTAACTGTGTAGCGCTTGGATGTAGGGAAGCTAACTAGTCTCTATACTGGCTTCCAAAAGGAGGTAACTGTGAGGAAGAAGTCATTGGATTTTATTTTTGACAGATGCATCCCAGCCCGATTCCATCCCCGTCTAATGGAATGTTCCATTCACTTCTAGTGAGTGTTTCATTAACCAAGGACTAAAGAACCCCATTTACACCAATGGTATATGTATATCCCGGCGGCAGCACGCTGTGTAAACAGTACTTAAACCTTCCCGGTCCCGGGACGGGAGGCCACAGGTGTAAACGTGCGCCTAATGAAATATTCCGCTTTTCAGAGGTCTGTCTAAATGTGGTAAAACCTACTTAAAACAGTAAAATGTCAGACAAATATGCTGACAATGTACCATGACTAATGTGTAAATGAGTCTGTATGCCAAAATTCTTTATAGCTAGTCTTCTACATGCACCGTTTCACAAGCACAATTCTGTAATAAGAGATTTGCTGAAAAAAACAACTGTATTTTGACTAAAAGTTAAAATTGTGGGCACAAAATAATTGTATATGCTCAGAACATTAACTAAGGCAAGTAACTGCAACTCTGCTCTTTGTCGAGACGTGGTTGGATCTGGAGATGGTTTGTCCCGCCCAATTCAGTTTAAATTGTTTCTGTGTCTGCTGAGCTGAAAGGGGTGGCAAGCGGTGTACCTGATCCGTTTTCCTGGCGATGAGATTACCAATAGTCTTGCTGAAGAAGCTTGCCAGCAGCGGGTTATGGGGCGGCTCCTGCTCCAGGAAGTGGTACAGCGTCTCCAGCAGAGACTTGTCGCCACCCAGTTTGTCGTTGATCATGGACACGTCCGACGTCAGAAGCTCACAAGCAACGTTAGAGAACCTAGAAGAACACGACGTTACACTGTTACTACTTCCTGTTTATATGTGCTGTGATAAGTGGAAAAAGCAGTTTATGGGTTGGCTGGGAGTTCTGCCAAGATTTTTCTCCAGTTTTTCTAGACACGTTGACCCCGGGCATGTAGCGCCAAACTCACTTGAAGCGACTCCTCTCCTCCAGCTCAGCGGAGGGCTCTGTGGTGATGAGGTCAACCAGCTCCTGCATACAGTGGTCCTGGGTGAGGAAGAGGAGCAGGCGGCGGTTTTGAGCCTTGCACTCCTGCAGGACATCATCCTCCTCCATCAGCTCTTGCAGCGTCACATCCTCCCGGTCAAGAAGCTGGTCGACATGGGAGGTGGTGTGCAGGTCAAACTTCCAGAACATAGCGGTGACTGGGACGGGGCTGGCAGCCCTAAGGGAGAGGACAGTGGTGAGACTGCAGTCTGCCTGGTCAAAGACAATGGCGAGGATGGGGCAGGAAAGGGATTTGGGAAGGAGAATTGAGACTTTTGTGTGGAAGATGGCAGGGGATTAAAAGAGGATGTAAACAAATGAGCATGTACAGTAAAACAGAGGTGAAGAATGGGTATTGAGCAGAATGGTAGCCAATTATCTCTGTGCCAAAAAGATACACGTGCCAAAATGTTTCATTCTGAATTAAATCAATCCAAATGACGATTTTCACTAACGTATTTCCTGCTTAAATAAGGTGCTAAATGATTATATCCATTGTTTACATGCTCCACGGTAGCTAATCAGAGTTCTGACATGCGCAATATACCAAATCCAGATGACACCAAGGGTAAGCCTTTGATAAAGATGGATGTCCATCGAGGGCTTTGGACCATTAATGGGTTATTTATTATGTTGACAGTTGGGCAACTGATTTACCGCAACTTATTTCTGCTACTGCTGCAGTTATTAAATGACGCCCTCTAGACCTGAGTTCTGTGGATGAAAATTCACAACAAACATTCCCTGTAACTAGTAAACCTCATTTAGATAAGCAAGCAAGATCTGTCTTTACATGACACAATTTCATTCATTGACAGAAATATAAAAAAGGTTTAAACCACCATTTTCAATTGGAATTAAATTTAATGCGTAACAGGCCAGTTTATTCTGGTCAAGGTGGTTACACAAGGTATTTTTATGCTGATTGGGACATCATGCCGATTTCCATGTACTGTAGACACAGCTATTGCTGAGTCAGATGACTGCACAAGATGCCAAATGTGACCTGCTCTCACCTACCAGTCGATGAAATAAAGATCTATTTTATCACACCTCCCTCACGGGCAGGCAGGCATTTGTGTTTTTGCAGATGGCAAAAGAGTGTGTGGCGAGGCCTGGCATTTATCAGCATGGGTCTCCTCTTAGAACGTAGACCTCTTTAAGAGATGAGATGCGGAGGGGCTCACCATAACCTGGGAAACAAAGAGGTATGAGAAGGTTATTAGTCATTCCTAAAACAAGCTGTTTGATGAACAATAATATGGGACACTCCTCAATTTCTGTCCAGAATTGCCTTTGTGTTTAAAACTTGCATTACAAAAACATTGCTGCCTTTATATGCAAAGGGGCTGAGTTTTTGGGACACACCAACTAAAGCTTCTGTAGTCTTAACACAACAGAATAGAGACACAGTAGAGCCATGGAAGACCGCATTAAATGGCAATATTCACCTTCACCAAAATGTGCATCCTTTAAAAATCTATCTTTAGGATTCAATTAATCTATATTTTTATCACTATTAATCCCTATTAACCCTAATATCTGTTTGTTTGTTTTTCAAACAAATGCCAGTTAGAGTCATAACACTAATATTGCAGTAGAGGCAATAGATGTATATCTTTTCTTAAATAAAATCACAGCCCTCATGATTGGAAAAACCAATACAGCAAAACAAAACAATTTAACTATAATGTATTCCTCAATTTCAGATCCCCACCCCCAATTCTAAAGGCCAAATCTGCTCAATGGTGTCCGATATTAGTCATGGTCTCATGACCTTGGTGTCATATTTATTGACTATTCTGCTAAGAGAGGGGCAGATTTAATGTTTACCTATGGCATCCACCCCAAGTTCTTTCACCTTCATAGAATGCAGCTTTTATGAAAATTAAAATATTGAATGTATTAACTTTCTGCTTGGCTTTAATAGTCATAAATTTACTTTCCCAGAAAAAGATAAAGCATAGCCAAAGATATAGACATAGACTATAGTTTATCCACACATGTAAATGTGATATAGTTAAGTGTAATGTTGTGTTTTGGACCTTGTCAGCAAAGCCCTCCTAAGTGATCCACTGTACTATAATGCATATAGAAGGAGGGATACCAATATAGTGGGGAAGCTTTGCACAGTTAATGTGAGATAAATAGATAAGGTGCAGAGACGACATAAGGCAGATCAGTCTGTATATACACTCACCTAAAGGAATGTTAGGAACACCATACTAATACTGTGTTTGACCCCCTTTCGCCTTCAGAACTGCCTCAATTCTACGTGGCATTGATTC